>JAODAL010044277.1:0-33033 GCA_025379985.1 Phyllomedusa bahiana
TGGCGCAATTTACATCCAGGGGTTAATTAAGCGTTGTTTGCTGTGTGCTGACCCCAAGAAACCGTCTTTTTCAACGCCAAAATATATAAATTTTTCCTGTAGCCTAATTCACAAGCAAAGGTTAATTACAACTGTATCTCTTGTTGTGTGGCGTAGAAAACACGCAATTGTAACACGCTACAAAGCTACTAGTTTGTGCGGCTCAATTCTTTGGCGCAATTTACATCCAGGGGTTAATTAAGCGTTGTTTTGCTGTGTGCTGACAAAAATAAACCGTCTTTTTCAACGCCAAAATATATAAATTTTTCCTGTAGCCTAATTCACAAGCAAAGGTTAATTACAACTGTATCTCTTGTTGTGTGGCGTAGAAAACACGCAATTGTAACACGCTACAAAGCTACTAGTTTGTGCGGCTCAATTCTTTGGCGCAATTTACATCCAGGGGTTAATTAAGCGTTGTTTTGCTGGTGTGCTGACAAAAATAACCGTCTTTTTCAACGCCAAAATATATAAATTTTTCCTGTAGCCTAATTCACAAGCAAAGGTTAATTACAACTGTATCTCTTGTTGTGTGGCGTAGAAAACACGCAATTGTAACACGCTACAAAGCTACTAGTTTTTGCGGCTCAATTCTTTGGCGCAATTTACATCGAGTGTTTATTTAAGCTTTGTTTTGCTGGTGTGCTGACAAAAATAAACCGTCTTTTACCACGCCAAAATATATACATTTTTCCTGTAGCCAAATTCATGTCCGAAGGTAATTAAGCCTGTTTGTGCTTTTACATTTAGTAAAACACACAGTGTTTTTAAACGACACATACAAGTAAATTTTTCCTGGCCATTTGTGGACGCAATTTATATCCAAGGGTTACCCAAGCTTGTTACTGGGTTCATTTGGAGTCAAAAACAGGGTGTATATTTATCATATACAGATATCATCATCAAACAGTGTCTGTACATTTTAGAACAAACAGTATGTCAGACAGAGAGGTGGCAGGCTCTGCACCTGCGAGTGGCAGTGGCACAAACATTCCTGGAACAGGACCGGGTCGCAGCACACAAGGGACGTCGCACGCAGGGGTCACTCGGCTGAGGGCCACACAGCCTGCTGGTCATCTAGCGGCTTGTGTGTTGTTCAGACAACCCTGCCAAGGGTTTCTTATTGTTTGACTAGGGTCATCCTCTTCCTCCCAGATGACACCTGACAACCCCGCCAAGAGTCGGTGGGGAACTTCAGACAAAACCAGTTATTTGCATGGCCCGGGAGCGAGTCAGGGCCCTCACCTGTCCCGCATAGCCCCGCCTCTGTCCCATCCGGTTCCCTCAGCCAGAGATCTACTATGTGGTCTGGCTCAAAGGCGCCACTATATAGCGAGGATGAACAATTTGGAGGAGCAGTCACACTACTTGCAAGCGAAGAAAATGGGGCCAATATCGCCTGATTCTTGCAGTAGGCGGCAAAGTCTAGATGTTGAAGTGGCATGGGAGGTCATGTTTTGTGAAGAGGTCTGCCTCGGCATACCAAGACCCGGTTGATGAGGAAACAGCAGTGACGATGAAACACAAATTTATGATGAATGAATGTAGCCGACCGCACTTGGAGAGCCGGGTGAGGCAAGGGCTTTATACATCATCGACAGGAAAGAGGGAGTAGGCTGTCAGCTTGGCGACATGCAGCGGCGAGCCATCAAGTTGGTGGGTCGTGTGGCCGTGAGTCAGCATGATAGCAGCAGTGTGAGGTCGGGAGCCAATCGGCCCACGGGGTAAAAAACCCGCTTCGCAGGTCCAAGAAAGTAGCTGCACAGGGGCTCATGAGGCAGCGGTGGCAAGTAGTCACTCAGTGCGGAGCGTTGCGGTAAAATCCGATACTGGCGCGGTGTGGAGTTCTTTAGCTAAGACACCGAGAGCCGAATATGGGTAAATGTAGAATCTGTAATGCAGAAATTGAAGCGTGGCCAGGGAGCTAAACGATTTGGCACCAACGGCCCCTGCGTCAACACATGAGCGTCACCATCCGTTGGCCTAGGAGAAACCGGGGCTCCAGATGTGGTGATCCATCCTGCGCCGCAGCAACAGCATTAAGAAGCTAGCTGCGCCCAGTGGCACGCATGCCCTTGCAGCCAGTCAAGGCCCCACCACCTCTGCAGAAGGGAGCTGTTTTCCTCTTTGACATCATCTCCCGGACCAGATGCTCCCCTGCTCTCGCTACTCATGCCCAGCAGTCGTTCAGCGAGGCGATTGCAAAGAGACAACAGTATGCTTCCAAACCATCCTAAGGTGCAGAAGCTGACGTACTCCAGTCCAAGTTGTTTGGTGCTGCAGTCCCTCCCTTTCCCAAATGTGGACTCTGCACGTACTAGAGAACTAATGGCTTGTGCCGAGCCGAGATGGAGAGTTCCAGCCTAATCTCTTTCCAAAAAGTCAGTACCAGCACATTCATTAAATATGTAGAACAGGAAAGGTTGGGCCAGTCATTGAGCTTATCGTTTTGTTTCCAAGGTGCACTGCAGCGCGGACGTCTGGACTGCACTACGTTCAAGGCCAGAACATGTCCTTTACGGCCACTGGGGTGAATGTGCTTCCAGCCCAGGGGCACACCAACAACTTGGACAGGAGACCGCCGCTTTCTCTCCACCACGTTGTCAAACTGTGCGGCTCCTGTGCAATGTCCCGCCTAATCTTTTCCTCCACCAACACCACCATCTCACCCTTCACAAGTACTGCTCCATCATACCACATGTGTAGGGCACAGCGGGTGTCACGCATTCTTATACCTGGCTTGGCCTTGGGCGAACGCGTCACATAGGGAGGGAACTGCACCCGTGTCATGCAGCAAGAAATCGATGTGTGGCTTTTCTTCCGAGCCAACTGCAAATCGGAACCATGGTGATGGACAATGGGAACATGGTGTCCGCGCTGCAACGGGGAGATGGTCCATCTCTGCCCTGCATGGACATCACCGTGTTCAATCTGGTTGTGAAAAGGTTCCTGAATCTTCCACAGATCTTCAGAACATTCTGAAAAATGGCCAGTGAAACTTTGCAATGCACATTCATCCATTCCTACAAAGCCAGGAACACCCTCCTCGAGTTGCAGCGGCAAACAGCCTCCCCCAAACCCCCTTGATAGCGTTTTTCCACCCTTTGGGAAAATTCCAGCTTGCACATGTTGGACCGACGATAAACAGAAAAAGGGGCCATTAACGATTTTTTGATGATCCAGGCGGCAAGTACCCCCCTGTGAACTTTGTGTCGCCAGTGGAGCTCAGCGGACCCCTGCCGTTTGTTGGGGCCCTTTCGAGGAGGCCACTTTATTTGTCAGTCGCCGGACTAGGGGATGAATAAGTCACTGTTTATGCCCCTGGAACGATGCAAAAAATCTTTTGGGGGCAGGGATGGAGACGTGGCCTACATCTGCGGCCACATAGTCCTGTGGGGACTGAAATGGAGGAGGGGGGAGGAGGAAGGGGCGAACATTGTTGGTGAAATGAGTGGTTTTCTCCCCAGGTGCAAGAGAGGAGGAGCAGGGGCAGCTCGAGGAGGTAGATGGAGAGAGGAAGACGAGGCAGATGACCCGCAAGTACCGTGGCAGTATACAGTGGAGATGGAGGCATGGAGCCCCTCTGAGTTACTTGTGCAGATGGCCCGCAGCATGCTGATTTGCCTGGCTAGTGACCGCCGAATAGTCAGCATCCGGCAGAGGGATGACTTCTGGCTCTCCACCCTATTGGACCCTCGCTACCGGTAAAAAATGGGAGCCTTTTTCCCAGCTATTGAGAGGGAGGACAAACTCAAATACTATAGGGAAATCATATAGTCAGTTGGCCGCTGCCTATGTGCGGCATCTTCCCTCCTCTAACAGGTCTGACCGGGGGGTTCTTCAGTGCTCACGTACTACTGCCGCGGCTGCTGGGGGAAGGTAGGAGGGGTCGGAGCAGTACCAGCTCCATCAGCAGCAACCTAAGTCTGGAGTCACTGATGAACAGCTTCCTTCACCCGCCTAGTGAGGAGGGCAGTCGCCAGCAGCAGCAGGACCTGGAGCACACCCTGAACCAACAGGTGGTGGCCTACTTGGACAGCACTCTGCCACCCCAGTTAGAAGATCCACTGGACTACTGGGCAGCCAAACTGGATGTGTGGCCGCAACTTGCCGAGTTTGCAGTGGAGAAACTGTCCTGCCCGGCCAGTAGTGTGGCATCAGAGCGGGTGTTCAGTGCGGCGGGGGACATCGTTACCCCATAGAGAACCCGCTTGTCCACGGGAAATGTGGAACGACTGACCTTTGTCAAGATGAATCAGGCGTGGGTCGGCCAGGATTTCCACACATCAATGCCTTAGGCGTCAGACTATATCGGCCATGACGCCTCACCCAAACTGTGAGAAATGAGTCTGGGTTCAAACTACCTGCCTCAGCCATTATTCTGATGCCGCCATCCGCCTGATGCCACACATCTTTTGACAGTTTTTCCATCTGCCACCAACCATCTTTACCAGGGACTGTATTGCCACCCACCTCCACACTCTGTCGTGCCACTGTCTGACCTCATGTTGCTGTTGTTGCTGGTGCCATGACATCCACACTGTGTCATTGTGCCACTCTCTAACCTCATGCTGCTGCCGCCGTCACCTCCACAATCTGTCATTGTGCCACTCTGTGGCCTACTACTGTTTTGCCACCTCCAGAATGTCATTGTGCCACTGTCTGACCTCATGCTGCTGCTGCCGTGACCTACACACTGTGTCATTGTGCCACTGTCTGACCTCATGCTGCTGCTGTGGCTGCTGCCGTGACCTACACACTCTGTCATTGTGCCACTGTCTGACCTCATGCTGCTGCTGTGGCTGCTGCCATGACCTACAGACTGTGTCATTGTGCCACTCTGTGGCCTACTCCTTTTTTGCCACCTCTAGAATGTCATTGTGCCACTGTCTGACCTCATGCTGCTGCTGCTGCTGTTGATGCCGTCAACTCCACACTGTGTCATTGTGCCACTCTGTGGCCTACTCCGGTTTTTGCCACCTCCAGAATGTCATTGTGCCACTCTCTGACCTCATGCTGCTGTGGCTGCCGCCGTCACCTCCACACTCTGTCACTAATGTTGCCACCTGAGCCCTCAGCTTGTTTTATTCCAGCTGTCGCTGCCATGACTTTATCAGGCTACATTCCCCCTTCAGTTTTTTGGTCAGTTTTGCCCTCTTAAGTACCCAGTGAAGCGATTCTAAGAGCGGCGGCAGTCATGTGCGTGTCATACTAAAACACAACATTGTATGAAGACCAAACCAAGCTCCCTCTGCATATTTAAGCATGGCACAACGTGCCACTGTGCAGCCTGGAAATAGCTGTTTTTTAACGTGATTCGGGAAATTCGGCGAACTGAGCGAACCAAATTTCGAGAAATTCGCCCATCTCTAGACATCATGTCTTATTCCATCCATCAATGCCAGGTTGAACCACAGACTATCCAGGAGTTAACTGATGCTTTAATCCAGCTCTGGGAGGAGATCCCTCAGGAGAACATTTGCCGCCTCATTGGTAACATGCCCAGGCATTGCAGGGAGGTCATACAGGCATGTGGAGCTCACACAAACTACTGAGCCTCATTTCCTTCTCTTGAGACATTTCCATTGAAGTTGGATCAGTCTGATTTTGAGTATCATTCCAAATCCAGACCTCCATTGGGATATTAATTTTGATTTTAATTGATCATTTTTTTTTTGTTTTATTGCTTCCAGTGAAGGAAATAAGTATTTGATCCCTTGCAGATTTTGTAAGTTTGCCCACTGACAAAGACATGAACAGTCTAATTTTAGAGAGAGATAGAATAATAAAAATTAAATTCCAGAAAATCACATTGTATAAATTGTATAATTTTATTTGCATTTTGCAGTGAGAAATAAGTATTTGATCCTCTATCAACCATTAAGACTTCTGGCTCCTACAGACCAGTTAGACTCTCCAAATCAACTAGTTACCTGCAGCTGTCTTAAATAGTCACCTTTATTAAAGACTCCTGTTCACAGACTTAAAGGAGTTTTCTCGCTACAAAGATCATGTCTCAAATGATGGGGACAGTAAAAAGAAACACTTTTGCAATTGGTTTGCTTTACCTAATTCACTTAGTTTAGCAGCTATGAGCTAATCTGTGTATCTGTAGCTATTTCTGCAGCAGCTGGATGGGACACGCCCCCTTTTCTGTGGTTGGCTGAGTTGGCTTTCATTCAGCCTGTTCAAACATGTCCCCGGACTGAAACTCCTATGCTGTGATTGGCTGCCTGCACTCTGTGCTTACTCCCCTCTGAGCAGTTGAAATTGAAAGTGAAACTCAGTGTCTCAGCTTCTCTATGCGGCTATCTCAGCTCTATGTAAAGGATCTGGGCAATTACTGAGTGTCTAGCAGTTAGATTCACTCTCCCCTCATATAATACAGCCTAATACACTGCTCACTCCCCATATAACACAGCCACATAGTCTGCTCTACCTCCTGCCTGATAACAGAGGGGGAGGAGAGTGGTGGGCAGAGTCCATGTCTCACATTTGTGTCACCAGTTCAGGCTGTATGTATGACTGCTTTCAGTAATGAAGATGTTCTGGTTACAAGGAGCCTGTGCAGCCTTGAGATGACAGCTCTGGAGACAAGAGAATCATGTAGGAGGCTGCAGAACTGTTCTCTCCAGACATCCTTTCCCTTCCACTGCTTCACACAGAATGATGATGTCACAACTCTTCAGTGAGTGGAGAGTCGCCCCTGGATTTGAAAATTAAACAGATAGAAGCAGCTCAAGTCTGTGAAAACGAGTAATGATAAAACCCCTTTAATTTATCAGTCAGACTCTAACCTCTGCAACATGGGCAATAACAAGGAACTTTCTAAGGATGTCAGGGACAAGATCATAGACCTGTACAAAGCTGAAATGAGCTACAAAACCATAAGTAAGACGTTGGGTTAGAAGGAGACAACTGTTGGTGCAAAAGTAAGAAAATGGAAGAAAAACAAAATGTCAATCGACATCGATCTGAGGCACCATGCAAAATCTCATCTCATGGGGTATCCTTTATCCTGAGGAAGGTGAGAGATCAGCCTAAAACTACATGTGGGGAACTTGTTAATGCTCTCAAGGTAGCTAGGACCACAGTCACCAAGAAAACCATGGGTAACACATTATGCTGTAATAGTTTAAAATCCTGCAGTGCCCACAAGGTCCCCCTGCTTAAGAAGTCACATGTGCAGGCCTGTTCGAAGTTTGCCATTGAACACCTGGATGATTCTGTGAGTGATTGGGAGAAGGTCCTGTGATCAGATGAGACAAAAAATGAACTCTCTGGCATTAACTCAACTTGCCATGTTTGGTGGAACAGAAATGCTGCCTATGACCAAAAGAAGCATGAAGGTGAAAACATAATGTTTTGGGGGAATTTCTCTGCTAAGGACACAGGACTACCTCACCGCATTAAAGGGAGAATGGAAGGAGCCATGTACCGTAAAATCCTGAGTGACAACCTCCTTCCCTCCGCCAGGACATTAAAAACGGGTCGTGGTTGGGTCTACCAGCAAGACAATGACCCTAAATATACAACCAAGGCAACAAAGGAGTAGATCAAAAAGAAGCACATTAAGGTAATGGAGTGGCCTAGCCAGTCTCCAGACCTTAGTCCCATCGAAAGGAGTTGAAGCTCCGAGTTGCCAAGCAACAGCCTCAAAATCTTAATGATATAGAGATGATCTGCAAAGAGGAGTGGACCAAAATTCCTGTTAGTCATTGTGGACTACAGGTACATGTCTGATCAATTACTTTCACCTTGTTAGCTTAGCATGGCTATTGGTATCAGTCATTCTGGGCCGGTTCTTTACTGGGGCAGTCTAAGTGTTGGGTGGGATGACTGCTCCCATTTATCCAGGCCAGGTTTACCTGGCCTAAGTTAAGCCTGCACAGTCAGGTGGGGAGGTGGGGTATGTTTGTCTGCCAAGAGTAAATTGGAGCAACAGACAGAACTGGAGAGAGAGGCTCTATCTTCTGCAGACTGGATAGAGACAATACACTGAACTTTGTGAGTACTGTGGGTGGTACTGTGAAGAAGGCCAGGACCATACATAGAGATGGTTTCTTTATGTTAGTTATTAGCTAGGTTTTTTATTACATATTTGTTTCCATTGCTGTCGTTCACATGAACTGTGTAAATTTATGTTGCAACTGAAGACAAACCATCTGGTTTATGTTTCCTTCTGGCTAAATAAATGCCAAATTTTGCTAAATGGACTGTATCTCTCCAATAGCTTTGTACTAATCTCTCACAATGGAAATCCAGCTGGGAGTGTAATGCATTGCAGGATTTTAAAAAGTTGAATCCACCAAGCAGATAAAGTTGGGGCTATATTTGTTTTAGACAGGGAATTATATAAACAGGAAAACCTTCAATTCTTTTTTTATGTCTGTACGTATGCTAAACTTTCCTTTGACCCCACTTCTCTTCTTCTTAAAAAGTTGGTGTTATATCAAATAAACAAGCTGATTATATCTGTACAGAGTTCCCTTAATAAGAACCTTTGCTCATGGTCTATAGTATTCTTTAGCCATTGGTGGTACAAATTCCTGGTTAGCTGATGAATTTTGTCAGCCCTTTATGACATTTAATGGAAATATAACTACACACTGACATCACAGTGATCCTGCATGATTTGACACTTAAAAGGGTATTTTTACACATTAGCTTAAACATGAAGAAAAAGTATATTACCAATTACATTGCTGCTCTAATTTTGCTTCATTTTAGAGTTAGAGCAGTTCTTATCTCCTTGTTGTTTACAGATGATTTCCTAGGTTACCGTTAGTTTCCCTGTTCTAGCAGTGGCGGGATGGTGTTATCCCTACTTATCAGCAGCACAGAAGCTTGTTTATCTTTCTTAAAGGGGTTGTATCATTTCATTAAATGGTCTTCGGAATAAGGGGACAGTGAAAACAAACAACTTTGCAATTGGATGTCATTAGCAAAGCTGTCTTGTTTTCACAGTGTCCCTTATCTTCTGTTTCTGTAAACACAGTTCCCCAGTGCTGGTCGGATTCCTCCTCCTGTCCTGTGGTTGGCTGACGGCTCTACTAATTTACATTCTGTCAGGCCCCCGGTCGGATTCACGGGAGCGAGCATTCCTGTCTCTCTCACTCAGAGTAAGGGACCAGCAGGAATTTCACTCTGCATAGCCAGAAGAAACACAATAACACTGCAGGGCTTCTACAATCAGAAAACAGCAGAAATGTGCCTCGATCCCTGCTTCTCTCACTCAGATTAAGGGGCCGTAGCAATTTCACTCTGCACAACCAACAGAAACACACTGCAGCTGATTCTTCAATCAGAAAATGGCAAAATTGTGCCATGGTGCCTAACTCTCCTGCATAGAAGGGAGATCTGTGCCGTTCATAGGAACACTGGATTCAACTGTAACAAACCTCCAGCTGAGAGAGGAGAAGAGATCATAGAAGACTGAGTTCATAGAAGACTGTCTAGATTGAATGCAGGTATGTGGTATTTAAACAGCTCTTACAAAATAAGACTGCAGGGAGAGGAACAGTGAGATGTGGACTCAGACAGAGAGGGGGGGAGGGGGATAGGAGTCTGGAGCCAGCATGAACAGTGATGTCATCACCCTTCAGTTAAGAAACACCCAGCTGGGTGGAGGAGAAAGGCCCCTGGAATTGTAGAGCTGAGAAATTGAAAATACTTTGAAACACACGAACTGAAGAAGCGATACATCCCCTTTAATAACATATTTTACCCTTTAGAGCTCTGTAGCTATGGTCTTGCCTTTAAAATCTCACCATTACCAATGTCTTTCTAAGAGTCTTAGCTGGGAATAGTAGAGCTGATATCCCGATCACTGCTGTAGAGCCGCCAACAGTCTGACCCAGAAATGGGAGCCTGAAACTGACTGAAGAGCAGGTGCTGTAAAACAGCCTGTTGAAAAAAAAAAAAAAACATTTAAAGCTCTGAGTTGGTTTCTTGATATGTATAGTTCTTACATATTTGGTTTACAGCATTTTTTTAGTTGAAGCTGTATGTTATCTACTTATGCATAATTTTTTTCTTTTTGATAACCAATTTTTTGGCAACTTACCAGAGCATCACATCTGTTATATAGGTTAAAAAATGTCAATAAGCCACAAAACATTTTATTGATTTTCTTTATGAGCTCACTAGACAGTTCATTTCACAATTCATGGTAGGAACTAAATTCTCTCTCCGAATATTTTTATAGTATGGTGGGAGATGAATTTTTTATTTTGCTCATTCAATTGCTTCTGGCATCTTTACAGTGATACGGTCATTACATCGATGACCTTCTTTTTGTGTTGTCGACTGATGTCTCAGTCATACCTACTTTCATTCACTTAATTCATTACTGGTGTAGTCTTTTCTTTACTGTTTCTTTTGATTTTTCTTGCATACACTTTTCCTACCTGGAATTGCAGGTTGATGAGTCCTGTGTGATTAATACATACTAATCAAACCTGTTGTAAAATGAATCAAGAGGACATTAAATAGAGGAAATTAATAAAGTTTGTCTTAGGCCTAAAATAAATTCTATTAATCTGGATACAATCCTCTGTCATCTCTCCAGCAGCAGCAACATTTTTCCTGTTTTTTTTCTGTCCTCTTGATTCATTTTACAACAGGTTTGATTAGTCTGTATTAATCACACAGGACTCATCAACATGCAATTCCATTTTTTTCCTGTTTTTCTTTGTCCTTTTGATGTTACTCTAGCGGGGGCCTTTGTTGCATGATTGGCCCAAGGAGGAGTAGAAAGTGGATTAAAACTTCTTAAGCTACTGTACCCAGTTGCACCTGTTATTTGCACATCTCTACCAGGTAGACAGTTTTATTTTTCTACCTATTCTCTCTTATGTCAAAAGGTCTCTGCAATATGAAGTGCCATTTTTTTAAATTGCTATATTGTAAGATGAAAGCTATACCACGTGGTGAATTTTGCCTTCTCAGAAACATCCTAAAGAACAACCTAGTCGGGGTAAGAATACATGTCGAAATAAATTACTTTATGTCATGTGGACAGGTGGTAGATCCACTGGATCACTGGGAGAGATAACAATAACCATGTCAGAGAGTGGAGTCTAAGAAGCCCCTCAGTATTCACCAAAACCTGCCACAAGGCTGTATGGACTTGGTTGTCGGGAACTCCCATGTCGCTACCCCTGAAGTGGTTGCTCATGGTGACGTTTGAGGTGCCAATGAGGGACAGTCAGAGACGTAGTTGGTGATGCAGGCAACAGGTCAGGGCAGGCAGGAGAGTAGTCAGAAATGTAAAGCCAAAGATCAGAACTGGAAAATATGAATACAGACAATAGATACAAATGACAGAGAAAATACACCAAGAACTAACAGGAAGAAAGCTGGGAGGTGTCCTTATTAGCACTCTTGCAGGATGCTATTGGTTCCATAAAAGTTGGGTGGCATGTTCTGGCCCTTTAAATTAGAAATGATCACTGTGTGTGCCCCGTAATGGCGCACTGACAGGCAAGGAGCAGGGAAGGAGACCAGACACTGGCAGGGAGCAGAGGAGAGGTGAATAGAATGGCAGGGAAGTGCAGCACGGGCGCATCCAGGGACCGGAACACATAGTGTTGCGCGTGCCATGACACTCTAAAACTAAACAGTTTCACTTAGACGCACAGGAGATCAAAGACAGGTTAAAATAGTGTTCCTTTTCTTTGGATAGTCTAAATTATTCTGAAAAAATTGTCCTTTGTAGATCTTTGCTGTCAGAAACCAATAGACTTTTGAGTAATAAATCTATTCCTGCTTTTTTTCTACGCCGTTTAATCAGAAATTTTATTACATCTGTCAAATTATATGGGAATATTTTCCTTTGCTACGATTGTATCCTTCCTGAAATTATGTTTTGTCAGCAGGTGTCAAGATTGTAGCAAAGAAAACACGAACTATTGGCCAGGTTTTATTGCCAAGTTTATTTTTGGATTGACCAATTCCCACTTGCTTTAATATACTGTATTGTCTGTTACAAGTGTGGACGTAAAATGTGTGTTTGTTGTACAGTCCTTTTTCCATCTGAACATTCTGAATCCTTTTCAAAGTTGTCTTCTCACGGAATAGTACAGTGCATTCATTTTAATACAAAGCATGTTATATATTTAGTTTCATTTATCTGTAGAGTTCAGTATGTAGGTTGCACAACCCAAAATTTAGAGTGTAGACTTTGAAAAAAATTTGTATGCTATTTCTCATTGCAATGCCAGGAACATTTCAATGGCATCTCTCCACTTTGCGAATAAAGGGGTCATTCACTTGCTGAGGATTCAGAGCATTTAGCGAATCAGTCCTCCAAATTGTAGAGGGGACCATAGGAGAAAAAACTGAATAGAGAAACTTATCAGTTTCTTGGTTTTGGCACTCATTTTACACAAGGTTTAAACAGCAGGAAAAATCTTATTTTACATAATCTTTTTATAATGATCTTTTTTATTGGACATTTGTCATGTGACACTGAGTCCTATTGGACCTGTATCCAGTGCTGTGTAGCCCGCAATGAAAAATTTTGTTGTGGTTAGTTTAAAAATCCAGCGGAATTTCAAAACTGAAGGTAAATCTGAAAACCGCCCATCATTTTTGGCGCAAATCCATGCCAAAAACTGTGGTCCAGTGATGTTAAAATGCCGTTGGATTTTGAATGGGATTTTAACATTGCTGAGTAGACATAGCCTAAATGTGTGACATTGTAAATTATTTTATACTATAACTAAGGGCTATGTGAGAGCATAAAACATGAAATTTGTACATCTCAGTAAAGAAGTTTTATTTATTTGAAAAAATGGATATTTCTTTGTTTTTTCCCAGTTAGTGGAAAGGGCATATGACCAAGCTACGTGGAGTTCTTATACTCACATAAATGTTATGTGTGCTCTCCTAGACAGTGACAATATCCTGAGCTTTCCTGGCCTGTGTGACTAGCAGATACTGGCACAAATGCTTAAGAGATGTCTAGCTAAGATTGTGTTCACACCTTGTTTGTGACTTTGTTGCACATATCCATCAGTATCCAGTAAACAAAGGTATTTCAATGGATTCTGTGGCTGAGCCATAGAAAACAATAGGTGTGTGTATTTCTGCTCCATACATGCCTGAAATCCATAACGTTCATTCTGTAGGATATTTTATTCTGTGCCCAAGAGTTCATTTATCCTTTGTTTGTGTGGTATTCTGAGTCAAATCCAGGGTATATGTATTTCTGCCCCATACACGCCTGAAATCCATCAAGTGTAGTCTGTAGTGTATATTAATCTGTGGCCAAGAGTTAATTTATTTACTTTTTGTGCGGTATTCTGTGTCAAATCCAGTGTGTGTACTTCTGCCCCATACATGCCTGAAATCTATCATGTTCATTCTGTAGGGTATTTTATTCTGTGCCCAAGAGTTCATTTATCCTCTGTTTGTGGGGTATTCTGTGTGAAATCCAGGGTATGTGTATTTCTGCCCCATACACACCTGAAATCCATCAAGTTCATTCTGTAGGGTATTTTATTCAGTGCCCAATAATTAATTTATCCTCTGTTTGTGGAGTATTCTGTGTCAAATCCAGTGTGTGTATTTCTGCCCCATACATACCTGAAATCCATCAACTTCAGTCTGTGGGGGTATTTTAATCTGTGGCCAAGAGTTAATTTATCCACTTATTATGGTGATTTTGTTAAATGCTGATACATGTAGAGCCCACCCAAAAAGATTGGAGAGGGTGTCTTCAGTAATTTTGCATTGACGTCACTAATCATTTTGCCCTTCCTTTGATGCTTCAGTGTCCGCTTTCAATCGGTCAATAATCCATCATTGCTAAAACCAAAAAGAAACAGGAGTTGATCCAAAAAATAATAAGTAAATGGAATATTTGCATGCGTTCTGTGTTTCGTATCCACTCCTGCTTTTGGCTACCTAATCATCAGACAATCCTGATGCAAACAAAGGACTATGTCATTCTAGCCTTACGGCTTCTCCGAAGACACAATCAGTTGTGTTTGTCCTTTTCATTCGTTCTGACAGTTTAAAAGAATGGGAAAACCAAACATAGTGGCAACGTCATAGAGTGGTGGAAGGTGGAAACAGCATTAGGAAACCACAAGGTGGTCAAGTAAGAGAGTGATCTGTTGGCAGCAGCATGAGTAGGCCACAGAGTGGCACAATGACAGATTGTGGAGGTGGCAGCAGCATAAGTAGGCCACAGATTGGCACAATTACACAGTGTTGAGGTGGCGTCGGCGACAACAGCAGCATCAAGCCAGAGAGTGACATAGTGACATAGCCTGGAGGTGACAGCAGCAGCAGCATGAAGAGACTTAAGTGGTGAGGTGGTGGCAGCAGCATCAGAAGGCTACATAATGGCCCAGTGAAGAGTGGGGAGGTGAGTGGCAATACCAGTCCCTGGTAAAGATGGTGGGTGGTAGAAGGAGCAGCTGGCAGCAGATGTGTGGCATCAGGCATCAGGCAGATGGCAGTATCAGAATAGTAGCTGAGGCAGGTAGCCAGAAGAATCCAGGGTTCAGGGCCTGCTTCAGGTGCTGCTTCTGCTGCTGCTAGAGGGGTACCTTCCTCACTAGGGGGGTAAAGAAAGCTGCTCATCAACAATGCCAGGCTTAGGTTGCTGCTGATGGAGCTAGTACTGCTCCAACCCTCTCCCACCACACCTCAGCAGCCGTGGCAGTGGTACATGAGCGATGAGGAACTCCTGGTCAGACCAGCTAGAGGATAGATGATGGCGCAGATAGGCAGCTGACAACTGACTACATAGGATGTCTCTATAGTACTTGAGTTTGTCCTCCCTCTCGGCAGGTGAAAGAAGGCTCCCACTTTGGACCAGTAGCAAGGGTCCAAGTCATCCCTCTGCCGGATGGTGACTATTTGGCTGTCACTACCTAGGCAAATCAGCATGCAGCGGGCCATCTGCACAAGTAACTCTGAGGGACTCGCTGCCTCCATCTCCATTGTATACTGCTATGGTGTGTCTGGGTCATCTGCATTGTCTTCTTCATCTTCCTCTACCTCCTCTTGCTGCTCCTGCTCCTCCTCTCCTGTCACCTGGGTAGAAAAATCACTCATTTCAGCAGACATCAATGACTCCAGACTCAGGTCTCTGCAGATGAAGCTGGTACTGCTCCTACAACCCCGCCCCCCCACAACAGCTGTGGCAGTGGTACATAAGCAATGAGGTACCCCCTGTCAGACCTGCGAGAGGATAGACACTGGCGCAGATAGATCTCTCTATCATTGTCAATGGCTGCATGCTCTCACCAGCTCCGCAAGTCCGCTGCCTTGGGATAACCTTTGACTCTAATCTGGCCTTTCAAACCACACATCCAAATCCTTACCCTTGCCTCCCCCTGAAAAATATCTCCCGAATCCGCTCATTCCTTCACTTTGAAAGCACAAAAAAGCTTGTCCATGCCCTTGTCATCTCACGCCTAGACTATTGAAACATCCTTCCCAGTGGCCTACCATCTAGCACCCTCGCTCCTCTTCAATCCACCCTGAACTCTGCTGTTCATCTGATTCACCTCTCTCCTCATTACTCCTCTGCCTCTCCCCCCTATCAATCCCTTCACTGGCTACCCATTGCCCCACCGGACTCATGTGGCCATGAGATGTAGTCGCCACGTTTCCAATCCCCTGAACAGACAGATTTTGCAGTATCTGCTCCAGGACATGAAGCAGTGGAATGATGTTGTTCATCCAGTAGTCCTGGCGACTGACAAATAACATGGCTTCTCAAAGAGCCTAAGCAAACAGCAGGTGTCACACATGAGCTGCCACTGGCTGACACCAAAATTACACAGTAACCCGTCTGCTTGGATAATCAAGAAATAATTAATGGCCTTTTTCTGTTCATAGATTTCTCTCTGTTTTGCTCCATTTTTTTTCTCTCTGTTTTTCTCCTTCATAGTTTCTCTGTTCTGTTCAGCTCAAGGAGGGTGTGCTTGGTGATGTAGGAATGGCTGAAGTTCATGCAAAGTTTCCTGGCCATTTTTAGAATGTCTTGCAGATGGGTGGAAGACACTATGCATGCTTGACAAAGGAGGCGTGTCCTTCAAAACGTCGCTTTGGGTGTGCAGCTCGATCTAGTCTGGCGTCTCTGAGCTATCCTGCCATGGGAGACCGAATGCACTAAGAAGCTTGTATGCTGAAAAAATAAGTATACCACTTTTCATCTACTATTGATCTATGATTTTATTATGTGTCCATAAGTGTTGGACTTTGATCTGTTTTGAAGATGGGAGGAACCGTCTGACAACCAGATCAAAAAAGTGCGGGATGCAGAGCACATGGCTCAGCCCTCCTCGGCACAATGTGGACACCATGCTCTTTGTCTGTCACCATGATTCCGATTTTCAGTTGTCGCGGAGAAAGCCAGGAATTTATTTTGTCTTTCATGACGTGGATCAGTTTCTTCCCAATGTGACTTTGTTTGCCCAGGCAAATCAGGTTTAGTGCTGCGTGATACCGCTTTGCCCTGCACATGTGGTATGCTGAAGGAGCACTAAGACTTGTCGCTGCAGTGGAGGCTGAGGTGGTGGAGGAGGCGGACATTGGTACAGGATCAACAATTTGACAACATGGAGGAGAAAGCAGCCTCTCCTGTCCAAGTTGTTGGTGTGGCTGGGCAGGAAGCACATTCACCCAGTGGGCCAGAAAGGACATGTACTGGCCCTGACTGTAGTTACAGCTCCACACCTCCACGCTGCCGTGCACTTTGGAAGACAGGTTCAAGGACTGGCCCACCTTCTTTTCTACATATTTGGTCAGGGCTGGTACTGCCTTTATTAAAAAGAAATGATGGATTGGAACTTGAAAAGGGAGGGACTGCAGTACCACCAAGTTGGACAGGAACACGGTCAGCTTCTGCACCTTAGGATGATTAGACGCATATTGCTGTCTCTTGGAAATCGTGTTGGTGAACGACTGCTGGTGCCATGAGTGTCGAGGAGCAGGAGCATCTGGACCGGTAGGTAATGGGAAAAACAGACAGCTCCCTTCGGCAGAAGTTGTGGAGCCTTGACTGCCTGAAATGGGATGCGTGCCACTCGGTGCTGCTGCTGTTGCTGCGGCAGGATGGACCACCACATTTGAGACATGTTTCTCCCAGGCCACTGGATGGTGACGCTGCATATGTTGATGCAGGGCTGTGGTGCCAACATTAGGTCCCTGGCAACGCTTCACTTTCTGTCCACAGATTCTCCAGTACATATACACGTTTGCCTCCTCCGGTGTCTTGACAAACAACTGCCACACGACCAAGTAGGTGATTTTACCACCAATGCTCCGCACTGACTGACTGCTGCTGCCTCAGTGAGCCCCTGCACCTCTACTTTCTGGGACCTGCAAAGCGGGTGGTCTACCCCGTGGCCGTTTGGCTCCCGACCTCACACTGCTGCCCCCCTGCTGACTCCCGGCCACAGTACTGACTTGCCGGCTGCGCCACTGCCTGACTTGCAAGCTGCCACCCTCTTCTCCCGACGATGATGATGAACACCTTGCTTCAGCCGGCTCCCAAGTGCGATCAGCTACATTGATTAGTGTTTGCCCGTCACTGCCGTCCTTAACAGTCTCGTTGTACAGAGCTTGACTGCTCGCAACATAACCCCCCTTGCCACTCTTCTCATCACTACTTGCCCGCCTACTGCAAGAAGCAGCGGATGTCTGCACCACCTCTTCGCTGCCCACTGTCCTCAAATACTTGGTCTTTCGCTGTATAGTGGTGCAGAGCCCACAGAACATAGTAGTTCTCTGGCTGTGGGAACCAGACAGGACAGAGGTGGGTTGAGGACAGGTGAGGGCCCCTGACCTGCTACCGGGCAATGCCAACTAAGGGTTGTGTCATCTGGGAGAAAGTGGATGCCCTAGTTAACCATTCGAGAACCGTTGGCTTTGTGGTCAACACACGACCACTAGATGACACCAGTAGCTCTGGCCTTGCCAAGTGACCCCTGCTGGGACCTCCCCTTACTGTGCTGCGACCTGTGCCTGCTCCAGGAACCTACTATTGCATTCTTTGATGCTATAGTAGGATCTTGGCCCTCAGCTCGGTTCTTTCTAGCTAGCTGTAACGATCCGGCAGTAACAAACGTATGCTGAGGCGCCGATCGCTGACATCCGGGTGTGGATCCACTGTGATCACCGCAGGCAAGGTGGTATATGGAATTCCACACCAGGGAGCGGAGTCTAGGGGGCCCCCGGTCTTCACCGGAGCCTGCCGCAAAGCAGGACGGACTTTGCTGCGGGAACTCCCAGGTTGCTACTCCTGACATGGCTACCTGCGGTGACAGCCGTGGTGCAGGACAGGATCTCCAGGCACAGAAGTGGTGGTAGACAAGAACAGCAGGAAAAGTGTGCAGCAGGATACAGCAGGAATAAACGTATGCAACAGGGGCAATGGCAGGTTACACAGCAGCTACTGGACAGGGATCACGGCAGGATACACAGCAGGTACTGGACAGGGATCACAGCAGGATATAGGAAGGGTACAGAAACAGCAGACAAGACAGACAGGGTGGTCAGGAGCTCTGGTGGATAGCAGGAACTGGACCAGCATCACGGGGGTTAAATCCAGAACAGCAGAACTGAGATGCTGGCAGGAGCTCAGATGGAATCTCAGTATGATGCACAACACAAACTGCAACAGACTGACCCAGGAGCACAGACAGGAACTTCCTCTTAAAGCCAGGGGTCACAGGTCAAGAGGAAGGAGATCAGGACAGAGGACCTATAAAGGGCAGGAAGCTGCCGCACGCGCCCTAGGAGGTGCAGTGCACATACAGGACCCCAGTAAGCAGGAGCAACAGGACAGGACAGGCAAGTACAAGGAAGGCATGACATGCTGGCAGTCCATAGCAGGGGACCGCGGCGTGAACCGTGACACTGGCACTGACATTACCTTGTCAGACTGCGTTCCCACTTCAGCTATTTGGTCAGATAAGTGAAGTGTGAAGCGATTCTAAGAGCGGCGCCTGTCATCTGCGTGTCATACTAAAACACAGCATTGTTTCAATACCAAACCACGCTCCCTATGCATATTTGAGCATGGCACAATGTTCTACTACATCAAACAGGCTATCCACAGTCAGCAAATAGCTGTTTTTAACGTGATTCTCCGCAAATAAATTCGGGTCGAAATGATTTTTTGTGAAAAATTCGGGGAATCTGCCGAATCGAATTTTTGAGAAATTCGTTCATCTCTAGTGTCAACTTAAGAATCATCCGGCAATATCTGATCAAACATTTAATTTCCTGACTTCTAATGGAATGGCTGGAACTGCTTCATTCCTTTACCAGCACAAGCACAGATAAACATTGCTGAACAGATGAGAATATGAGCAGCCAATCTCATCCAGGCTGTTTTCCCAGACAGCACATAAGGGGAGAGAAGGACAAGAGTTGTTACTGAAGGGATGGATGTCCCACCCACCCACAACCCCGAATTTACATGCAATGCACCTGATCCTCCATCTCTCTGTGATGTCCATGCCTCTATTGACATGTAGTAGCATATCAGTGTAGAAACAACATGTACTAGAACCATTCCTTAAGTCCTTGATGCCCTTCCTCCTCCAGTTTATTTACATTGTGCCCATTCTCCATTCACTGTGCTTTGATGAGTATATGCTTTTTCTACCTCAGATTATCAGGGCAGAAATGGCATGGAATACAGTTGCTAGAAAGGCACTCAATGTCTCCGAGTCAGCAACAAGTATAAGGAGCTTTAAAAACTAGCAAATGTGCAGCAGCAGGTCAGGAAGGAACCACTTGAGAGAGTCCTGCTACTGCACATGCACTGGTCTCCAAAGCTCCTAGCCAGACCAAATGGTTTTGTGGGCCACACACAGCCTATGGGCTTGACGTTTAACACTGCTGCAGCCGTGCTTTCAGTCTCTGTCTCTAGCCATATCCTCTTCTTTACCCCTCCTCTTTCATAGACTTATGGGTAACGTGTACCCTGATATTTCAGTGAGCTGATCTGTCTTGAGATGGATTGCAGCTTTTGTCAGAGTGAATGATGAGTTTAGGTGGAAGGGAGAGGAGGAAAGCATCCAGAGAAATGAAGGCATTTCTCTAATAAAATATACTTCAAAGTTAAAATTACTAATATTTGCTTGTGCTATTGTTTTATGCAAAATTATTAGAATGGTTAGTAGGCATTGGCACATTTTTATATGCACACATTTAATTTGGAACTTCAGTGATTATTACAGTTGAAAAAAAGTGTTGTGTCAATAATGTTGCCATAATTTTTAAGATAAATGTATCAATATGTTATATGCCATATGGCCTCTAGGGGTCTCAATACGTGTATTTGTGTACTACAAGGACATTGCAACGTGTTGGTTTAGTGGTCAGGGACCAGATCAGACACATGTGTAATGGCAGCTAATACCTAATTTAATAAAGTGCTTGAAGACATGTTCTGAGTGTGATCCATCATAAGCAACAACTAACATAACACGGTTACAGCTGGGCACAGAACCATTGAAGAACACACTTGCACATCCTCAGAGCTTTTGTGTGAGACTGGAGCTGTATAAAAATTGCAGCACCTGTAAGTACAGATTCCCTGTCATTACTACAAAATGAAGACAAAAAAATGGAACTGCAAATAATTTTGCCTGGTATGGCATTCCGGATATCATTTTCTCTGACAACGTTGCTCAGTTTACATCAGTAGAATTTGAATTTGAAACATTCAGCAACAATGGGAATATATCCTCAGTGACATGGAGTCAGCAGTAAAAACAGCCAAAAGACTCATGCAGAAAGCAAAACAAGCAGGTACAGATGTACATCTGTCAACACTGGATCACAGAAACACACTCAACCAAAGCCTAGACAGTAGTCCAGAACAGAGACTCATGGGTAGGCATACAAAGAGGCTCTTACCAACTGCAGTCATCTGTTAAAGTCAAAGTTGGTGGGAAACATTAAAGCTAAACTAAATGAGAATCAAGATAGGCAAGCTTCTATTGTAATAAGTCTGCAAAGGATCTGCCCGATCTCCAGAGAAATGATCACATACAGATTCAGCCAAACAGCAAATACATAAACACTGGCACAAAGCAAAGGTTGTCCAGAAACTAGGACCTCGGTCACACAAAATTGTAACAGAGAAAGGAAGAAGACTAAGGAGAAATTAGAGATATCTGAGGAAGACATAAAAATAAGATGATTAGGAATGGGTGAATTGATTCTAACGAAGTGGAATTCGTTTAGAATTTCAGGAAAACTTTGATTCTGTACAAAGCCGAAGTTTAGGGTGACTCCCTAAAGTCCAGGGTGGGTGTACTACTGTCCCATATATGTTTCAATTACATGTGGTTTTTCTGAAGGGTATTTAATGCCCAAGGCTTAATTTAACCCTTTGATTGGGGGTTAATTTGCACTAAAATACAGGGTGTCTTTTTTTATTTTGTACCATATACGCCTAATTTACATCTGGTTTTTCTATAGGGTATTTCATACCCAAGGCTTAATTTGACATCTTGATTGTGGGGTAATTTGGCATAAAATATAGGCTGTCTATATTTTTTGGTCCCATATACGCCTAATTTACATCTGGTTTTTCTGTAGGGTATTTCATACCCAAAGCTTAATTTAACCTCTTGATTGTGCGGTAATTTGGACTAAAATAAAGGGTGTCTGTATTGTTTGGTCCCATATATGCCTAATTTATATCTGGTTTTTCTGTATGATATTTCATACACAAGGCTTAGTTTAACCTCTTGATTGTGGGGTAATTTGGACTAAAATACAGGGTGTCTGTATTTTTTAGTCCCATATATGCCTAATTTACATCTGGCTTCTCTGTATGCTATTTCATACACAAGGCTTAGTTTAACTTCTTGATTGTGGGGTAATTTGGACTAAAATACAGGCTGTCTGTATTTTTTGGTCCCATATATGCCTAATTTACATCTGTTTTTTCTGCACGATATTTCATACACAAATTTTAATTTAACCTCTTGATTGTGCGGTAATTTGGAAAAATATACAGGTTGCCTGTATTTTTTGGTCCCATATACGCCTTATTTACATCTGGTTTTTCTGTAGGGTATTTCATATGTGGTCTGGGCTCAGAGCCACTATACAGGGAGAACGAACTCTTTGAGGATAGTCAGCAGCTACTTGGCAGCAAAGAGGTGGGGCAGATATCCGCTGCTTCTTGCAGTAGGCGGGAAAGTAGGGATGTGGAGAGTGGCACGGGAGGTTATGTTGCAAGCAGTCAGGCTCTGCATACTGAGACCGTTTAGGAGAATAGCAGTGACGGGCAAACACAAATTGATGACAATGTAGCTGATCGCACTTGAGAGCCAGGTGCAGCAAGGGCTTCATTATCATCGTCGGGAGAAGAGGGTGTCAGCTTGCATGTCAGGCAGAGGCGCAGCCAGCAAGTCGGTAGTATGGCCGGGAGTCAGCAGGGTGGCAGCAGTGCGAGGTTCGGGAACCAAATGACCACGGGGTAAAAAGCCCGCTTCCTAGGTCCAAGAAAGTAGCGGCACAAGTGTTCAGCGAGGCAGCAGCGGTAGCGTTGGCGGTAAAATCACCTACTCGGCGGTGTGGCAGTTTTTTACTAAGACACCAGAGGAATCAAACATGTGTATATGTAGAATCTGTGGGCAGAAAGTGAAGTGTGGCCAGGCAGCTAACGCAGGCACCATGGCCCTGTACCAACACATGCAGCGTCACCATCCAGTGGCCTGGGAGAAACGTGTCTCAGATGTGGTGTGTCCCATCCTGCAGCACGCAGCACAGCAGCAGCAGCGCCCAGTGGCACACATGCCATTGCAGCCAGTCTAGGCTCCACCACCTCTACCGAAGGGAGCTGTTTGTCTTTGCCATCATCTCCCGGTCCATATTCTCCTGTTCCCTGCCACTCATGGCGCCAGCAGTCATTCAATGAGGCAATTGCCAAGAGACAACAGTATGCGTTCAACCATCCTAAGGTGCAGAAGCTGACCGTGCTCCTGTCAAGTTGTTGGTACTGCAGTCCCTCCCTTTCCAAGTGGTGAACTCTGCACCATTCAGAGAACTAATGACTTGTACTGAGCCGAGGTGGAGAGTCCCAAGCCGTGATTTATTTTCCAAAAAGGCAGTGCCAGCCCTTCACAAATACGTAGAACAGAAGGTGGGCCAGTCCTTGAGCCTATCCGTTTCTTCCAAGGTGCACGGCAGCGCGGACGTGTGGAGCTGTAACTATGGTCAGGGACAGTACATGTCCTATGCTCCATCATACCACATGTGCAGGGCACAGCGGTGTCACGTAGTTCTACACCTGGTTTGCCTGGGCGAACTAAGTCACACAGGGGAGGAACTGCTCCGCGTCCTACAACAAGAAATCGATGTGTGGTTTTCTCCGCAACTACTGCAAATCAGAACCATGGTGACAGACAATGGAAGGAACATGGTGTCCGCACTGTACCGAGGAGGGATGACCCAAGCGCCCTACATGGCGCACGTGTTCAATCTGGTTGTCAAAAGGTTTCTGAAGTTTTCCACCCATCTGTAAGACATTCTAAAAATGGCCAGCAAACTGTGCATGCACTTCATCCATTCCTCCAAAGCCAAGCACACACTCCTTGAGTTGCAGTGGTAGAACGGTCTCCCCCAACATAGGCTGATATGTTTCCACCCATTGGAATTCCATTCCATATGTTAGACCGACTGTATGAACCGAGAACGTTCATAAACGATTTTTTGATGATCCAAACCAGCAGGAGTACTCCCTGTCAGCCAGTGGCAGCTCATGCGGGACATCTGCCGTTTGCTCAGGCACTTTGAGGAGATGTAAATTAGGCATATATGGTACCAAAAAATAAAGACACCCTGTATTTTAGTCCAAATTACCCCACAATCAAGAGTTTAAATTAAGCCTTGGGTATGAAATAACCTACAGAAAAAACAGATGTAAATTAGGCATATATGGGACCAAAAAATACAGACACCCTGTATTTGTCAGTCGCCACGACTACGGGATGAATAACGTCATTCCACTGCTTCATATCTTGGAACAGATGCTGCAAAATCTGTCTGGTCAGGGTACTGGAGACATGGCGACTACATCTCACGGCCACGTGAGTCCGGTGGGGACTGAACTGGAGGAGGAAGATGAGGAGGACATTGGAGCACAAGCAGTGTCTGGTGAAATTAGTGGTTTTAGTGGTGACAGGAGAGGAGGAGCAGGAGCATCCAGAGGAGGTAGAGGGAGATGAGGAAGACGAGGAAAATGACCCAGACACACCGTGGCAGTATACAGTGGAGATGGAGGCAGGGAGTCCCTCAGAGTCACTTGCGCAGATGGCCCGCAGCATGCTGATTTGCCTGGCTAGTAACAGCTGAGAAGTCACCATACGGCAGAGGGATGACTTTTGGCTCTCCACCCTCTTGAACCCTCGCTCCCACTCCAAAGTGGGTGCCTTTTTTCCACCTGCCGAGAGGGAGGAGAAACTTGCGAAACTATAGATAAACCTATGTGCATTTGGCCACTCCCTATGGGGCGCCATCGTCCATCCTCTGCAGGTCTGACCGGGGATTCCTCATCGCTCACGTACCACTGCCACACTGCTGGGGGGAGGTGGTGGGTAGGAGCAGTAGCAGCTTCATCAGCAGCCTTAGTCTGGAGTCGTTGATGAGCAGCTTCCTTCAACCGCCTAGTGAGGAGAGTACTCACCAACAGCAGCAGCAGGACCTGGAGCATACCCTGAATCAGCAGGTGGTGGCCTACTTGGACAGCACTTTTCCACCCCAGGTAGAAGATCCGCTGGACTACTGGGCAGTCAAACTTTATGTGTGGCTGCAACTTGCCGAGTTTGCACTGGAAAAGCTGTCCTGCCCAGCCAGTACTGTGGCATCAGAGTGGGTGTTCAGTGTGGCGGGGGCCATCGTTACCCCAAAGAGAACCTGCTTGTCCACCCGAACTTTGGAGAGACTGACCTTTGTCAAGATGAATCAGTCGTAGATTGGCCAGGATTTCCACACACCAATGCCTTATGCATCAGATTAGATCAGCCATTACGCCTCCCCAAAACTTTGAGAAATAAGTCCGTATTCTTCTGGCTACCTGCCTCAGCTACTATTCTGATGCTGCCATCTGCCTGATGCCACACATCTGCTGCCAACTGCTCCATCTGCCACCCACCATCTTTACCAGGGAGTGATATTGCCACCCGCCTCCACACTCTGTGGCCTACTCATGTTGCTGCCACCTTCCCAACCTGTCATTGTGCCACTCTGTGGTCTAGTGATGTTGCTGCCACCTCCATGCTGTGTGATTGTGCCACTCTGTGGCCTACTGATGTTGCCGCCACCTTCTCAACCTGTCATTTGCCACTCTGTGGTCTAGTGATGTTGCTGCCAACTGACCACTGTATCACTGGAACACCCTTTTTGATTTCGTAATGCTGTTTCCACCCTCCACCACTCTATAACGTTGCCACTATGTTTGGTTCTCCCCTTCTTTTTATCTGTTAGAAGGAATGAAAAGGATCAGGATTGCCTGATGATAAGCTAGCCGAAAGCAGGAGTGGATACAGAAAACAAGACATGCAAATATCCCATTTACTTGTCATCTCTGTTTTGGATCAACTCCTGTTTGTTTTTGGCTTTAGCAATGCTGATGAATTATTGACCGATTGAAAGCGGACACTGACGGATGACAGGAAGGGCAACATGATCAGTGACGTCAACGCAAAATTACTGCCGACACCCTCTCCACTCTTTCGGGGGTGGCTCTACATGTATCAGCGTTTAACAGAACAGGTTCTGTCATAGTCTGTGGAATCATCTGATGTAAAAGGAGTGCGCTCTTTGACGCTATTATAGAATCTTGGCCCTCAGCTCAGTTCTTTCCAGCTGGCGCTGACATTACCTTGTCAGGCTTTATTCCCACTTCAGTTATTTGGTTATTTTGCCCCTGTAACTGCCAGATAAGTGAAGTGTGAAGCGATTCTAAGAGCGGTGACTGTCATCTTCATGTCATACTAAAACACAGCATTGTATGAAGACCAAACCACGCTCCCTATGCATATTTGTGCATGGCACAATGTTCTACAACACCCTACAGGCTCTCTGCAGCCAGGAAATAGCTGTTTTTTAATGCAATTCGCCGCAAATAAATTCGGGTCGAAAATAATTTTGCCGAAAAATTCGGCGAACTCGGCGAATCAAAATTGTGAGAAATTCGCGCATCTCTAAAGATGATTCATGGTCTTCTGAACAGTATTCTGTCACTCAAGACACTGATGCAGCAAATACAAGCCAATAACCATCAGGTACTGCTGACCATCATTGTGAGGATTCTCGCAAGAGACAGGTGATATCAAAAGGAAAATGACCAGAAACAGAAGGACAACAAGATGTAGACAGTGACACTTCTTATGTTAGTAGAGCTTGCAGAATGATCAGAAAGCCTGCCCACCTCAAGATTTACATCCAACTGTACTGTATTATAGATATCTCTAACTTGGTCATGTTAATTATTGTGTTGTATTATTTTTCATTGTTGTTCCAGTAAAAAAAAAGGATGTAGTAATAATTATATACGTATGGCCTCTAAGGGTCTAAATACTTGTATTTTTATTTCAAGAATTTTGAAACCCTTGTTGGTTTAGTGGTCGGGACTGGATAAGACACATGTGAAATGACAGCTAAAACCTAATAAATAAAGGCCAAAGACATGTTCTGATGTGACCCATCATAAGCAACAACAACAGAAAAATTTAACAAGAAACATTATACATATTACATAACATGTGTGTAAATTTTAACTTGTGAAAAGTAAAAAGACAACATATTTTTTCACTGTAATGAAGGTCAGTCAATACAAAAAAATTACAGGTTCGAAAGCTTCCTGTAGTGCATTGGCACTCTTCAAAATCCTTACTGACAATGACAAAACAACGGAAGTTATTACCCCAGTAAGGGGGAAAGGAGCGGGTTTTGCTCAATGACCACTCCATATGCACAGTGCCGCTGTTAATTCAGCGAAAACCCATCGCAAACGCAGGATCGAGCTGGCCCCGGCCCTGCTGTTTAACCATTTATCCTGTTTAAGCGGTGATTGCCACAGCGTCTAAATGTGGAACAGTGCTGCATCCCACCCTTTCCCCCAAAAACACCCCCCACCACGACAGGATTGTGGGCTGCCAAGAAGTTACCATGGTGGCTGGAAGTCTAATAAAGGCTTTTATAGCCAACACGTTAGAGCTTTTGTGACTTCCTGCCTAAAAACAAGTGAGAATAGGGGATACACCCCCAATATTAAAAATTGTCAATAGAACTCCTCAGAGGGGAAATCGTGTCCTAAAAAGGGTTTTATCTTTCGAACCATGTACCCCCTTGTCCCTTGACTGGATAAAAGTTTTAACATTATTTGGAGAGGCAAAAATAGAAAAAGTTTTTCAAATTGCATGATGAAACAAGTCTGGAACGGGAGGGGATCCTAATAACCCTGATGTAAGACTATTGAGTCATTATTGATGAAAGTGAAGGGATGGGCAAGGGGTCCATTCTCTTTTGCAAAGTTAAAAAACAAAAAACCCACCTATTATTGATAATAATATTGACATCTTTATCAAGGTGGTAAGTGAAGCAATTGAAGAGATTAGTTTTGAAAAAACAGTTGGAGATAAAGACATAATCTATAAAGGGGGGGAAACACTACCTTTAAAGTTTTTGGGAGTCTATGATCGTTGATATAAACCCTTCGAAAAGGGGGAATTTTGGTGTTTTGGAATCACACAGTTTTAAGGGAGATGTGTTTAAAAGGGGCCTAAGAGACAGGGAGGGATATGCATTCTACAGAAATCCCACAAAAAATTTTTGCAAGATTAAAAAACCATTTTGGACGGGGCAATAGAGAGGGCGGATCGAAAAAAAGGAATTGAAAACACCACGACTACAACCTTTTTGATTGCCCCAAAATCCAAAGGACTGAGTCCCCTTAAGTGCAGACCCATTGTGTCGGGCATAAATTGTCTAATACAAAACTGGGTATCAAATTGGACCAAATCCTCCGTCCTTTTTGCCTCCCCTACCCTCTTATATACGCAATCGATGGATTTGCGCAAGAATTGAGGACATCAATGTTGGGAAAGGGGCCCCTCCTTGCAGCATTGACGTGGAGGCGCTGTACATTCAATCCCCATGGGGCGGTTTGAAACGTAGAGTTTTTTCTATCAACACAAGTCCTTCTTAAAATCCCCCAATAAATTTGTCCGGGAACTGTTACTTTTTGTCCTCACACAAATTTTTTTTTTTATTTAAGGGGGTCCCCTCCACCAGCTCAAGGGCACAGCCATGGAATTTCCCTGTGGCCCCTATCCAAACTCTCCTGGGCTGGGGGAGGGGATGATTGTGTTTTCTGATGATTTTGGGGACTTTCATCGATGATCCCTATGGGGGGACATCGATATTCATTTTTTTTGGGCGGGACAAAAGAGAAATGTAAAAAATTTGGGAACATTTTAAAAATCAACATATTGGCTAATTTCACCTCAGAGAACAGCAGAGAGGAACATGTTTTCTGGACATTTTGATTTTGGAAGGAAACATGGATGTCTAAACAAAGGCTAAGGAAACCTACGGGTGGGGAAAAGCCTCTGAAATGGGGGAGTGCGCACCCCCCCCCTTTAAAGTGAGGGGTCCAAAGGCCCGTACATCAAAATTAAACGGAAATTTTTTTTAATTTTAGGACTAAAAAAGGAGCGGGCCAGTTGAGGAAGAGATTAGGATAGAGGGACCCTGGGATGAAATTGCAAAGCAATAAACAGCCTTGGTTAGACAAAAAGTTTTTTCTTGAACCGAAAGGGGGGAGAACTGACTAAGACACAATCATGGGAAATATGAAAATGGGGGCAGGCGAGATAAAAGAGATCTTGACAAGATTCGGCCGATCCAAGAGGATCCTATTAAAGCAGACTTTTGATCCTCGACCAACCCATTACTTATAGAAGGGAAAACTTGAGAGATCGCCTAGTTCAAAGTCTAATGTTCCTCCATGTCCAAAATCGAACTGGTTACGAGAAAAATCCCAGCCCCCATTCCGGGGTGCTAGCTCAAGGCTTTTAAATACATCTCGGGACAAGGGGTTTCAGGGCCCAAAACCAATGATTCATAAAAAATTTTTGACTTTTGCTAATTGCAAGACCAAGGGGGTGGTGTAAAACAGGCAATTCCTGTGGTAAACAATTGGGAAAGACTTTTAGAGATTTTTTTCGGAGGGTTTTGGAGCACATCATGACGTGGAGCATGCGCGGGGTACATCGGGTTCCCACATAGGGGGAGAATTTTTTACGATTATTATCGACAAAGTTGAAATCGGGACAGTTTTTAGTGATGAAATTTTTAGACAGCGATAATTTTGGTTAAAATCTTGCATCATCTATTAAATCGCGCCATTTTTGGCGCTTCCGTCATTTGGGGGCCAGCAAATCAGCTTACAAATGAGCAGGGGGAGATGTGTGTTTCGACGTCAAAACTGGGGTGTGTATGGTTTTCGATTGGCTGGAAAAATCACAAGACCCTTTTTTTATAGAACACCCTTCCTGTTTGCCTCAAGTCTCTCACTCTCAGAGCAAAGGACGTCGCTCTGCCTGTGTCCAAACACCAGCAAATTTTTCTATTTCTTCACAGAGAAAGCTCACTGTTAGCTGTATCCCTTTCAAAATTAGTTTTAAATTTGAGATTGGGAAAATTTATGTAGTTAGGTAGAGAATTTAAAGGAGCATCTACCCCGTAAAGTCACGGGGGGAGCAGAGGGGGGTCCCCGCGGGAAACAGACAAGCTCTATAAAGAATACTGATAAGTTCACCAGACTTTGGGAGACATTGCACGCAAAGCTTTATTATTAACATTTTCTATTTAAATATTTCCGGATATTTGGGCCAGCCCGAACTTTTAATAGGATAGACATCTTTTCTAGTAACTGCAGGCTCTTTGTTAGGTCAAAACCCACTTTAATTTCAGATACATTTTAATAAGTGTTTTTTTTTCAATTTTGCCCTTCCACCTTTTTGATATTCCACCTTGCAGTTAAATTAAAAACCACAATTTTTAGTCACACAGGTTTATGGTGCCAAAAAAAACCTGATTATCCAAAAATTTCAGATATGTTTTTTTTTACTTTTTGGGGCACACAGCTTGTTCATTAGGCACCTTCACTTAAATGTGAATACTGCAATTTTGTAGTCCCACAGGGAAGAAGGTACCAAAAAAAACCCTTTTTATTACCGAAACTTTACAAAACATTTTTTTTGCTTTTTTTTCCCCCGGGCCACTTTTTTATAAGCCCCCTTTGCATTTAAATTTGAATACAGCAATTGTTAGTTACCACAGGAATTTGATAGTGCCAAAAAATCCCTTTTTATTACCCGAATACTTACAGATACGTTTTTTGACTTTGCCCTACGCTTTGTCATTAGGCCCCTTTGCATTTAAATTAATACAGAAATTTTGTAGTCACGACGGGTAATTTTAAAAGGTGCCAAAAATACCTTATATTATCCAATACATTTCAGATACGTGTTTTTTCACTTGGCGCGGGCCCAGCTTTGTTTGATAGATCACTTTGCAGTTAAATTTGAATACAGCAATTTTTTGTAGTCCCACGGGGAAATTTGATGGGTGCCAAAAAATACTTTTATTTTCCAATACATTACAGAACTTTTTTTTTTTTTGATTTTTGGCGCCTACATTTTGCATTGGGGCCCCTTGCATTTAAATTGAATACAGCAATTTTGATCACCACAGAAATTGAAAGGTGCCAAAAATACCTTGATTATCAAATAAAATTTCAGAACATGTTTTTTCATTTTTGGGCGGGCCAGCTTTGTTGATAATCTCTTTGCAGTTAAATTTGAATACAACAATTTTGTATCGCCACGGGTGAATTGATGGTCCCAAAAAATCCCTTTTTTTATTATCCAAAACAACAGAACGTGCTTTTTTGACTTTGCGCACTACCCCCTTTGTTTCATTGAGGCACCTTCACTTAAATGGAAACAGAAATTTTGTATCACCCCGGGTGAATGAAAGGCCAAAAATACCTTGTTTTAATCCCAATACATTTCAATACGTTTTTTTCACTTGGCGCACCCCCCAGCTTTGTTGAAGATCACTTTGCAGTTAAAATTGAATAAAGAAATTTTTGTTTTGTTTTTTTGGAGGGATTTGAGAATAGCTTGATTTGCCATCTTTAAAAAGAACTTTCCAAAAACTCTTCCACCTTCTAAAATTTTTTATTTTTCGAACAGGGAGTGAAATGCAGGGGAACGAGCAAAGGGGGGGGTAGGAACAGGAGGAGGGGGTACGAGAGAAGGGCCCCTTCCAGTGCGGCGAAAACCCATCCAGGGGATCATCGGTTGCGGGGACCCAGGGCCTTCATCGCTGGGTCGGGGCCAAAAAACCAGTAAAAACAGCTCCCAATCTGTCCTCAGTGGTTAACCAACCTGCATCCAGCACTTACCTCCCGCCTCCATTCAGGGCCAAAAAGTCGTCATCACATCATCAGCTCCGCCCAAACAGAAGCACCCAAATGTAAACTCGGTACCCACCACTTTGGATAATCCTTTTTTCTGAAGACCTCTTTGAGACTAAATGCGGTTGGGGGCAAAGGCATGCAAAAATCAAGAGGCCAAAAAAGGGTGTTTTTTCTGCTCTGACCCCAGTTACTGATGGGCCGTCAAGAGAATGGAAGCCGTCAATTGGGAAAAATCCCGGCGTCCGGGAACCCTTTTGCACCCCTTTTCTTGTAGCCCGCAGCTCCCCGGATGCAGAATGTTTGGACGAGAATCCCTTGTTGATGATGAAAAGACAACATTGCGGATTCAAAAGGCTTTTCCGCAGAATTTGCTCGCGACGCTTCATCCCTGGACGAGGGGGAAGACGATGGGGGAGGTCGTATGGGTTCCGCCCCAAAAAGGAAGGTCAGTCGCAGAAGCCACTGATAATTCCGCCAGCCACGTTCAAGCAAACCCCCCCCCCGCTTATCGCCTCAAAAAATTCCCGGGCCCTCAAACCGGGCTTTCTTAGCAAGCCCTGATTCACCCACGATGTCATATGCCGCCTTTGCCCTAAACACACATAAGGAAAACCTTTGGGGGTTTAACCCCCACCAAAAGCTAGTCCATGCAGCGAATGCATGAGTTGAAAATGGAGGGAACACTTGGCCCAAAAAAGGCCAGACCCAAAGCCGGCCTCTAAACCCCTTCACACCCCCTGTCTCCGCCTCCTCCTCCCCACCCCCAAGCATTCCTCACTGCCCATTCCTCAATCCTGATCGGATCAGCCCCCGCTCACCCCCATCGTCGCCCGAGAACCCCCACACCCCCAAGACCCTCCTACCCCTTTTCCTCCAGCCCGTTTTATGACCTGCATGCCTAAGCGCCAGTCTAGCAGCCCGGGCCTCTGTTTTCCCGGTTTTGGGGGCAAAAAACATTTAACCCAAACTAAACCCAAAGCCCAAAACCTGAATGTGGACACAGAAAGGGTTCCCCCACTCATGGCCCTTGCCTGCCCCCAACACCAGATGCCGAGCGGAAAATTTCTTTTCCCAAAAAACCGTCCCGCCCTGGCCCCCCACGTGTCATCAAAATTTCAAACGGTTGCTGCATCTGTGGCTGGGAAAAATCCTTTGACCACCCATACATGGGCAGAAAGCACGGCCAACCGCTATTCTCTGTGACAGCTCACGGGGGCGGGTGAGTCCTGGGGGACGGGGCTCTCAGGGTCGGGGCACCTCTTCAAAACCGCAGGATGGTGCAGGGTTCTTTTCCCCCCAAGGTCCTCGGGCATCACGGCCCAGAACACCACCTTTGAAATTTAAACGTCTTTGGGGAAACCCTCCCCCACAGTCAGGGGCGGGCGGCTCTCCGCAACGAGACCGAGCGCTGGCGGGTGACAAGAAACCCGGGCCCGGCAAGGTGTTGGCGATAAAGGGGGGGGGCGAAACTCTGGCCGCCCTTAAAATCGGTAGGCTGGGGCACA
>JAODAL010044278.1:0-33033 GCA_025379985.1 Phyllomedusa bahiana
AAAAAAAAGGGGGGTTGCAGATTTTCCCCTCCGCTCCCCGGTGCTCGCGGGATGCTTTGGATCGGGGCTTGTAGTACACCCGGGCGCCAAAAAACCCCCAAGTCTCACGACCCAAAAGACGTCGTGTAGACAAGACCCGTTTAGCTGATTCAAAAGTGTGGGGGGTCGTTGGGGGGTTTAATATTTAAACCGCGTGCAACAGTGCGTCACCATCAACTAGACCAAAAATTACAAAAAAATATAAAAATTTTAAATAGTCATACAGTTACCAAAACACGCTACAAAAAACCGAACCCAAGGCATAGGACCGAATACCACAAACCATGCCCCACATATCAAAACCACGTGCCCCAAACCCCCACACCATGCCACTATCCCCCAAAATAGAAAAATAATAATACCCAAACACCATCCCACTATCACCCCCAAACCTATGACTGAATAATCCCCCCGTTAGACCACATATCCCCCAAAAAGGGTGACGGAATAATTTTAAACCCACACCATGATCCATATCCCCCCACTAGTAAAGAATAATACCTCAACCTATGACCACATATCACCACCAATATGACTAAATAATATTGAACACCAGCCCAAATTTCACCCCCCGCATATTGTTTGAAAATACCACAAGATCATGCCCCATACACCACCATGTATGACTAAAAAACCCCCACACAGCCCACATATCACCACCACTAGTGATGAATAATAATGACACACCATCCAAAATATATCACCACACCGGACCACATTCACCCCCCATAGTGAGAATATCACCACCACATATGATGAAAATCCCCAAGATCATGACACTGTTAACCCCAACTAGTGACTGAATAATAAACATACTATACTGAATATAAACCATTATGTTACAAAAATATTACTGGCATACAGTGACCATACGGGTAGTTCCACTGTACACAGGCTTCCCAAATGAAAGTGATTACAGAAAGTTACATCGGGGGATTACAGGAGTTATGAACAGTTGTTTTTCATGTAGTTTGTCCTTTTTTTCCCCTTCCTTTCCATTTTTTCCCTAGACCACCATGAATCTTCTCCCAGCAGACTTTTCCCCTGTTGAATTTAAAAACAAATATTTTGACCCCAACTTTTTCAACATTTCCCCAAACCCAATTCCTTACCTCTATCAACCCCCAACTATAGTGCCCAAAGGTAAAAGACCCCTTTTGGGCTTTTAACAGTAAAATGCCCCAAAAACAGCTAGGGGCTCCCACTTGTCCCAATTTTTAGTTTTGTTTGTATTCCTTAAAGAGTAGCTAAACCCCACAATAAGTATGTGGGTACCCCCCCCCAAAAATTAGGTAGGCGATGGGGAAACTCTATTTTAGGTTGGCAGCCCTTTGGGGTTGTTATAGCACCGCTTTGGGGTTTATAGCCCCTTTAAAAAGTAGTATAGGCCCAAAGTATTTATATGGGCCCCCTTATTTTAATATGGCCTGTAGTTGTTACTGCCCCCTGTATTTTATAACCCCTGTAGCTTGGTTGCTCCCTCTTTTTTTAGGAACCCCCTGTTTTAGCAGCCCCCTTAGTTTAGGATTTTTCCCCTGATTTTTTAAAATCCCCCTTAGTTTAAATATCCCCCCGATTTATAATATCCCCCTTTAGTTATAATATCCCCCCATTTATAAATCCCCCCTTTTAAAAAGGGTTTAAAATATCCCCCTGTAGTTTATAAAAAACCCCCTGTAGTTTTAATATCCCCCTGTATTTTTAAATCCCCCCGATTTATAATACCCCCCGTAGTTTTAATACCCCCCCTTAGTTTATAATATGCCCCTGAGTTTTAATACCCCCCTGTTTTAAAAAAAAAACCCCCCGTGTTTTAATACCCCCCGTAGTTTATAATATCCCCGTAGTTTATAATACCCCCTGTAGTTAAATATCCCCCTGTTTTTTTTATAACCCCCCCCCTTGTTAAAATATGCCCCCTTAGTTTATAAATCCCCCCGTAGTTTAAATATCCCCCCTGTATATTATATATCCCCCCTGTATTTTTATAATATCCCCCCCTGTAGTTTAAAAATATCCCCCCCGTATTTTAATAATATCCCCCTTTTTAAATTTTTTTTACAATACCCCCCCTGTTTAAGATAAAAAACATAGAGTGGGTTCACACATTGCAGTCGCAAAAAATACAAAAAAAAAGATAAAAAAAACCATCTTTTGTTTGTTTAACCCTAAATAAGGGTTTAGGGGCCATTTACATCGTTATTCGTCCCCTTTCTTCAATATTCCTGACAGTCCCAAAGGGGAGCAAAAAAAGGTTGAGAAAGCCCTCCCTTTAAATTTTGGGAGCACAGGTAAAATAAGGGAGAAATAAAAAAATAATAATTAAAAAAATAAAAAATAAATTGTCCGTCTTTTGAGAAACACGGGCGACATGTCCGAAAAGTGGCGTATCTATGCCAGTTTTAGGTGAGTTAAATCAGTGTAAACTGCCCCTGAAAATTTTTTTCTAAAAATTGGGGTCGGGATACCTTTCATTGATTACTTAATGCCCTAATGGCACATCGTATCAAAAAAGGGCCCTTCATCAAAAAGGGGGATTATATCAAAAAAGGAGGCATCTATCAAAAAAAGGGGCATTTTCAAAAAAGGGGGAGTATCAAAAAAAGGGCCCTCGTATCAAAAAAAAGGGCAATGTAAAAAAGGGTGCATGTATCAAAAAAGGAGGCATAAATTTAAAAAGGGGCATTGCTCAAAAAAAAGGGGGCATTGTATCAAAAAAGGGGCCCTCTATCAAAAAAGGGGGATCGTATCAAAAAAGGGGCATCGTATCAAAAAGGGGATCGAAAAAAAAAAAGGGGGATTGCATCAAAAAAAGGCGAAATTTCCCCCAAAAAAGGGGGAATTGCATCAAAAAAGGGGGCAAAAACATTGCCCAATTCGGGACATAGAAAAAATTGGTTAATGGATCGTCTATGAGCCCCCTTTTTTCCCGACGGGGGGCATAACTAGTAAAGGGCCCCCAAAAGGGCCCTTTCGCGACGGGGGCGCACAGTGCACCATATTTGGGGCCCTTACAAAATGTCGTGCCCGGGTATAAGCACCGTTTTGGTGTACGACAGTTCATTTTCAACAAGAATATGGCGTAAAAAAGGGGTTTGCCCAAAAAAGGGAAAAAAAAACTGGGTTGGTGTGTTGGGGGATGTCCCCCCCCCACGTTTTTTTTTAAAACGTTTTTTAATGCATTTTTTATTCAATTGCCGGCACCCTTTAACCCCCGGGCCCCATATTGTGTTTTTTGTACATCAGAAACAAGAAATTACAAAGACAATGTTTTATAAATGCAATTGACTGTTCCAATGTGGAGCACAGGCGCAAGAGGGGTCAAATGAAAAAATGTGGACGTCTTTAGATTTCTGGCATTTTTATTGCGTTTCTGTTGCGTTTTTCAACTGCAACATAAGAACCCAGCCGTGCAGCAATGCCGTAAAGTGTGAGCCTCCCAGCTGCTCAGGAGCAACTGTTTAACCCCTCTGAAGCGGGACAGCTGCAGTGTCATCTGTGCTTACACAGGAGTGCCAGGTCTTCCCTCACTTATGTTAATTGCACTTATTGATTTGTCCTGAAAAGTGGCTGAAGATAAGTGCAGCATCAATAAATCAACAAGGAGGGTGGACGATTGGAAAGAGATGTGGGAGAGATGTGCAATTACAATAGGACCAGGTGATGTGGTGAGAACAGATAAGAAGCCATTTAAAGTCCTGAAAATGGGGATGGCAAATGTGTAGCCTCCAGCTATGGATGGTGTGAGATAATCCTGGGACAATATCAGAGCTGATAACTCCAGCCTGGAGATAGGGACTGTCCCAAAGTGTATGCAGACCAAGGAATCACTGCAGATCCTGGAGGCTGAAAGTTACTGCTAATCCAGCATTCCTCATAAAGTGGTCCTTGGGATACAATGTTTCCAGCAGACAATGTCATCGCGATACAATGTTTCCAGCAGACAATGTCCTCGGGATACAATAGTTTCAGCAATGTACTCAGGAACATTGGTTTCCAGGAGACATGTCCTTGGGATACCAGTTTACCTGCAGACACTGTCCTCGGGGATACAAGCTTTCCAGCAGACAAGGTCCTCGGGATACAATGTTTCCAGCAGTCGATGTCCTCAGGATACAAGGTTTCCAGCAGGCAATGTCCTCGGGATACAAGGTTTCCAGCAGACAATGGCCTCAGGATACAAGGTTTCCAGCAGACAATGTCCTTGGGATACAATGTTTCCAGCAGACATGGCTGGGATTACAAGGTTTCCAGAGACAATGTCTCGGGATACATGTTTCAGCAGACAAATGGACCTCAGGATACAATGTTTCCAAGCAGGGGACAATGTCCTCAGGATACAAGGTTCAGCAGGTAATGTCCTACGGATACAATGTTTCAGCAAGGACAATGTCTGGGGATTACAAGGTTTTCAGCAGGCAATGTCCTCGGGATACAAGGTTTCCAGCAGACAATGTCTCTCGGGGATAAAGGTTTCCAGCAGGCATGTCCTCGGGATACAAGGTTTCCAGCAGACATGTCCTCGGTACACAGTTTCCACGCGACAATGTCCTGGGATACAATGTTCAGCAGTCGATGCCTCAGGTACTAAGGTTTCAGCAGGCAATGTCCTCCGGGGATACAATGGTTTCCAGCAGACAATGGCCTCGGGGATACAGGTTACAGCAGACAAATGTCTCTCGGGTATACATGTTTCCAGCGAAATGGCCTCAGGGGTACAATGTTTTCCAGAGACATGTCATCGGGATACAAGGTTTCAGAGGCAATGTCTCGGGGATACAGGTGTCAGCAGACAATGTCCTCGGGATACAAGGTTTTCCAGCAGGCAATTTTCTCGGGATACAAGGTTTCCAGCTCAGGCAATGTCCTCAGGATACAATGTTTCAGCAGACAATGTCTCAGGATACATGTATCAGCAGACTCAATGTATCAGAATACATATTTTTCAGCTCTTTCCTTGGACATTGTATCTTGTAGCCGCTTTCACCATACAATGTCATAGACACAGCTGATCTGCGGCTCATGTGATAGAAGATTCGACTGATTATCGGGACATTTTATTGTAAAACACTGTATTAGTGAGGTGCATGCAGTGAGTTGGTGTCTTATAGCACCTCTCTACAGTACAGTGCGTACTACAAGTCTGTACTGCTCTTACATGTTATCAGGGAGGTGCATGCAGTGATTTGTGCGGTCTATAGCGCTCTCTACAGTACAGTTGCGGGTACTTCATTCCGTATGCTTTTTTTTACAGGTATCTGTTAGGTGCATGCAGTGATTGGTGGTCTATTAGCGCATCTTACAGTACCTGCGGTTTACTACATGTCCTGTACTGCCTCTTACATGTATCAGTGAGGTACAGCTGATTGGAGGTCTATAGCTCTCTCTAACAGTACAGTGCGGTACTACATGTCTGTTACTGTCTTACATGTATTAGTGAGGTGGCATGTAGTGATTGGTGGTCTATAGCGCCTCTCTACAGTACAGTGCGGTACTACATGTCTGTACTGACTCTTCATGTATTAGTGAGTGCATGCAGTGATCTGTGGTTATAGCTCCTCTCTACAGTACAGTTCGGTCTAATGTCCTGTACTGCTCTTACATGTATCAGTGAGGTTGCACACAGTGAATCTGTAGTCTATAGCACCTTTCTACTGTACTGGTGCGGTATACATGTCCTGTTACTGCTCTTACATGTATTAGTGAGGTCATGCAGTAGATTGTTGGTCTATTACGCTACCCTACAATGCAGTGCGTGGGTACACATGTCCTGTACTGCTCTTACTATGTATAGTGAGGTGTCATGAGTGATTGGTGGTCTATAGCGCTTTTACAGTACAGTGCAGTACTACATGTTCCTGTACTGCCTTTCTTACATGTATTAGTGAGGTGCCACAGTGATCTGTGGTCTATAGGCAACTTACTACAGTACTGTGTGGTATCTACATGTCTGTACTGCTTTACTTGTATTGTGAGGTGCAATGCAGTGTGATTGGTGGTTCTATAGCGCCTCTTAAAGTACCAGTGCGGTAATACATGTCCTGTACTGCTCTTACTGTTATTAGTGAGGTGCCACAGTGATCTGTGGTCATAAGGGACCTTTTAAAAGTACAGTGTGGGGGACTACAAGTCCTGTACTGCTCTTTCAAAAATTAGGAGGTGCATGCAGTTTATTGGTGGTTATAAACGCCCTCTCTAAAGTACAGTGCCCGGGAATACTTTCCCGTATGCTCTTACATGTAAAAGTGAGGTGATGGAGTGATTGGGGGGTCTATAGACCCCTTACATTTCAGTGGGTTCTACCCTTTTGTACTGCCTTTAAAAAAAAGTATTTTGTGAAGGTCATGCAGTTTTATTTTGGCCCCTTTTAAAGGCCTCCCAAAAGAAAAGTGCGGTTTCTAATTCCTTTACTGGGTCTTTTCATGTATTAGTGAGGGCAAGCAGAAAATTTGGGGTTATAGCGCCTCCCTACACTACAGTGTGGTTCTTCATGTCCTGTACTGCTCTTACTTGTATTAGTGATGTGCATGCAGTGATGGGTGATCTATAGCTCCTCTCTACAGTACAGTGCGGTACTACATGTCCTGTACTGCTCTTACATGTATTAGTGAGGTGCAGGCAGTGATTGGTGGTCTATAGCGCCTCTCTACAGTACAGTGCGATATTACAAGTCCTGTACTGCTCTTACATGTATTAGTGAGGTGCAGGCAGTGATTGGTGGTCTATAGCGCCTCTCTACAGTACAGTGCGATATTACAAGTCCTGTACTGCTCTTACAGTCATGTAGTGATTGGCAGTCTAGTATTGGGGGAACATTTTGGAGCTTCGGAACCAATCACCAGTTTTCCACAGAGTTATGGTCTCATCATACAGTGATCGTCATGAAACCATCTAATATAAGTGTGAAGAGATCCTGACTGTGTATCTGATTTCTGGGTAGTAAAGGCGGTGCGCGCTGTGTAATGTGAACATGCTTTTTTATGTGATTGGAGGTCTAAGGAGTCCCTGGGGGCAGGTTCGCTCCTTATTTGTCAGCAGTGACGCTAAGATGACAATAAAGCAACAGATCCATCCATAAGGATAAACTCGTTGCACCCGCAGCACAGACACAGCGCTGCCGCTCATCACACCCGTGCAGCCCGCAGCACAGACACAGCGCTGCCGCTCATCACCCCCGTGCAGCCCGCAGCACAGACACAGCGCTGCCGCTCATCACCCCGTGCAGCCCACAGCACAGACACAGCGCTGCCGCTCATCACCCCCGTGCAGCCGCAGCACAGACACACACTACCGCTCATCACCCCGTGCAGCCCGCAGCACAGACACAGCGCTGCCGCTCATCACCCCCGTGCAGCCCGCAGCACAGACACAGCGCTGCCGCTCATCACCCCCGTGCAGCCCGCAGCACAGACACAGCGCTGCCGCTCATCACCCCCGTGCAGCCCGCAGCACAGACACAGCGCTGCCGCTCATCACCCCCGTGCAGCCCGCAGCACAGACACAGCGCTGCCGCTCATCACCCCCGTGCAGCCCGCAGCACAGACACAGCGCTGCCGCTCATCACCCCTGCAGCCCGCAGCACAGACACAGCGCGCGCTCATCACCCCATGCAGCCGCAGCCAGCCAGCGCTGCCGCTCATCACCCCTGTGCAGCCCGCAGCACAGACACAGCGCTGCCGCTCATAAACCCCCGTGCAGCCCGCAGCACAGACACAGCGCTGCCGCTCATCACCCCCGTGCAGCCCGCAGCGCTCTCACTTCTCTGTTGTGACTCCAGCAGTGGAAGGTCCTGCAGAAGTTGCATCATGTGATCTGAGCTGGACGATCATCTCCCAGTACTAATCTAGGTGAGGGTTACAGCTATTTTGCACAGTATAGTGCTTGTCATTTACTACTAATTCCATTGATTGACTTCATAGATTTCAGTAAAGCTCAGGACTGGTGACAGCACATTATGAACACAGCATGCAAGAAGAAGAGCTCAGAGCTAGACTTTCATGTCTAACCTACAGCACCTTTTATATAGCCATGAGTGGTGGACCCAACAGTCAAACTCCACTGGTGGAGACCAAGCATCACTCCCTTGGTGGCCCCAAGAATCATCTCCACTGGTGGCCCCAAGAATCATCTCCACTGGTGGCCCCAAGAATCACCTCCATTGGTGGCCGAAGAATCACTCCACTGGGGCCCAAGAATCACCTCCACTGGGGGCCCCAAGAATCACCTCCACTGGGGGCCCCCAAGAATCATCCCCCCACTGGTGGGCCCCAAGAATCATCTCCACTGGTGGCCCCAAGAATCATCTCCACTGGGGCCCCAAGAATCATCTCCACTGGTGGATCCAAGAATCATCTCACTGGTGGGCCCCAAGAATCATCTCCACTGGTGAGCCCAAGAATCAACCCCACTGGTGGCCCAAGAATCAACTCCATTGGTGGCCCAAAGAATTAACTCCACTGGTGGGCCCCATGAATCAACTCCACTGGTGAACCCCAAGAAAAACCCCAAAGGTGGCCCCAAGAATCAACTCCACTGGGGGCCCCCAAGAATCAACTCCTCTGGTGAGCCCAAGAATCATCTCCAGTGGTTGCCCCAAGAATCATCTCCACTGGTTGCCTAAGAATCACCTCCCTTGGTGGGCCCTATTAATCAACTCCACTGGTGGCCCCATGAATCACCTCCACGGGTGGCCCCAAGAATCATCTCCACTGGTGGATCCAAGAATCATCTCCACTGGTGGCCCCAAGAATCATCTCCACTGGTGGCACCAAGAATCAACTCCACTGGTGAGCCCCAATAATCACCCTCCACTGGGGATCCAAGAATCATCTCCACTGGTGGGCCCAAGAATCATCTCCACTGGTGGGCCCCAAGAATCAACTCCACTGGGGGCCCCCCAAGAATCAACTCCTTTGGGTGGCCCAAGAATTAACTCCACTGGTGGGCCCCAAGAATAAACTCCACTGGTGAACCCCAAGAATCAACTCCACTGGTGGCCCCAAGAATCAACTCCACTGGTGGCCCCAAGAATCAACTCCACTGGTGAGCCCCAAGCATCAACTCCACGGGTGGCCCCAAGAATCAACTCCACTGGTGACCCGAAGAATCACCTCCATTGGTGGCCCGAAGAATCAACTCCACTGGTGGGCCCCAAGAATCAACTCCTTGGTGGCCCCAAGAATCATCTCCACTGGTGGCTCCAAGAATCATCTCCACTGGTGGATCCAAGAATCATCTCCACTGGTGGGCCCCAAGAATCAACTCCACTGGTGTGCCCCAAGAATCAACTCCACTGGTGGAACCAAGAATCAACTCCACTGGTGGCCCCAAGAATCAACTCCACTGGTGGGCCCCAAAATCAACTCACTGGTGAGCCCAAGAATCAACTCCACTGGTGGCCCCAAGAATCAACTCCACGGGTGGGCCCAAGAATCAACTCCACTGGTGAGCCCCAAGAATCAATCCACTGGTGGCCCCCAAGAATCAACTCACGGGTGGCCCCAAGAATCATCTCCTCTGGTGGGCCCCAAGAATCAACTCCACTGGTGGCCCCAAGAATCAACTCCACTGGTGGGCCCCAAGCATCATCTCCACTGGTGGCCCCAAGAATCATCGCCACTGGTGAGCCCCAAGAATCCTCTCCACTGGTGGGCCCCAAGAATCAGCTCCACTGGTGGCCCCAAGAATCATCGCCACTGGTGGCTCCAAGAATCAACTCCTCTGGTGGGCCCCAGGCTCTCCAGTATGACACTGGGCATACATCTATATTTATCTGTGTGTGACGTGCAGCCCGTGCCCCTACCTTACACCGATTGGCTGCAGGCCCGGCCAGACTTTCTCCCTCTGCCGCCCCTAAAGCACCCTCTTCCATAATTAATGGTGGTCAACAATCTTATCCTCTTATCCCCCATATACACACAATACACCCCACCTGTATATATATATAGAGTGATCCCAACTCTGTGCATGGATAGATTGTAATCATGTGGCTGACATTTCATATGATGTGTAGCAGTCACTGGCATCGCTACAGTATATGTTTCCTATATAACTAGCAAGATACCAATCTCGGCAGATCCCAGGGAAATCTCAGCACCTAGACCCCCAATAATCAAAGATCACCGACCCATTGTCTATCCCCGGAGATCACAGGCTCCATCTGTGGACAGTTGGTTACACATGAAGGTTGAGGTTCAGGCTTCTTCCTGTAAGGAACTATTTCGCTTGTGGCTGACGTTCTGCTGCTGATGAGAAATCGCTGAAAGGGCTAAAAAAAAAGACCAAAAAAATAGAAGCGAAGTGATAAATATTTTACTGACAAAACAATTTCCAGTTTCTGCAGGGCAAGCCCTGGCACCAACGAGTGATGGAACTGGTGAAAGTGAGTGAAAAAGTATCAGCGCCCCTGACACCCCCCCTGATACCTGACACACTGCAGCTCGCCGGCCCCATAGACATCCAATATCCACGGCGCGTATCCTGCCGGCCCCATAGACTTTCATTATCCACGGCGCGTATCCCGCCGGCCCCATAGACTTTCATTATCCACGGCGCGTATCCCGCCGGCCCCATAGACTTTCATTATCCACGGCGCGTATCCCGCCGGCCCCAAAGACTTTCATTATCCACGCTGCGTATCCCCCCGGGGCCCCCCAGATTTCATTATCCCGGCGCGTATCCCCCCGGCCCAAAGACTTTCATTATCCACGGCGCGTATCCCCGCCGGCCCCATAGACTTCCATTATCCTCGCCGCGTATCCCGCCGGCCCCATTGTCTTTCATTATCCACGGCGCGTATCCCGCCGGCCCCAAAGACTTTCATTATCCACGGTGCGTATCCCGCCGGCCCCATAGACTTTCATTATGCACGGCGCGTATCCCGCCGGCCCCAAAGACTTTCATTATCCACGCTGCGTATCCCGCCCGGCCCCTAGACTTTCATTTCCACGGCGCGTAATCCCCCCGGCCCATGGACTTTCATTATCCACGCAGCGTAATCCCGGCCGCCCCATCGACTTGCATTATCCACGGCGCGTATCCCGCCGGCCCCCTTGACTTTCATTATCCACGGCGTGTATCCTGCCGGCCCCATAGACTTTCATTATCCACGGCGCGTATCCCGCCGGCCCCATAAACTTCCATTATCCACGCGCGTATCCCGCGGCCCCCTAGACTTTCATTATCCACGGCGTGTATTTCCCGGCCCGGGCCCCCTAGACTTTCATTATCCACGGCGCGATCCCGCCGGCCCCATAAACTTCCATATCCACGGCGCGTATCCCGCCGGCCCATAGACTTTCATTATCCACGGCGCGTTTCCTGCGGCCCCATAGAGATTCATTATCCACGGCGCGTATCCTGCCCGGCCCCCTAGACTTTCATTATCCACGGCGCTATCCCCGCCGCCCATAGACTTTCATACCACGGCGGTATCCGCCCGGCCCCATAGACTTTCATTATCCACGGCGCGTATCCGCCGGCCCATAACTTCCCTTATCCAGGCGCGTATCCCGCCCCCCCAAGACTTTCATTATCCATGGCACGTATCCCGCCGGCCCCATAGACATTCATTATCCACGGCGTGTATCCCGCTGGCCCCATAGACTTTCATTATCCACGGCGCGTATCCCGCCGGCCCCATAAACTTCCATTATCCACGGCGCGTATCCCGCCGGCCCCATAGACTTTCATTATCCACGGCACGTATCCTGCCGGCCCCATAGAGATTCATTATCCACGCAGCGTATCCCGCCGGCCCCATAGACATTCATTATCCACGCAGCGTATCCTGCCGGCCCCATAGACATTCATTATTCACGGCGCGTATCCTGCCGGCCCCATAGACATTCATTATTCACGGCGCGTATCCCGCCGGCCCCATATCCATGGCGCGTATCCCGCCGGCCCCATAGACTTTCATTATCCATGGCGCGTATCCCGCCGGCCCCATTTGACTTTCATTTTTCCACGCAGCGTATCCCGCCGGCACCATGGACCTTCATTATCCACGGCGCGTATCCCGCCGGCCCCATAGACTTTCATTACCACGGCGCGTATCCCGCCGGCCCCATAGACTTTCATTATCCACGCTGCGTATCCCGCCGGCCCCATAGACTTTCATTATCCATGGCGCGTATCCCGCCGGCCCCATAGACTTCCATTATCCACGGGCGTATCCTGCCGGCCCCCTAAGACTTTCATTATCCACGGCGCGTATCCCGCCGGCCCCATAGACTTTCATTATCCATGGCGCGTATCCCGCCGGCCCCATAGACTTCCATTATCCACAGCGCGTATCCTGCCGGCCCCATAGAGATTCATTATCCACGGCGCGTATCCTGCCGGCCCCATAGACTTTCATTATCCACGCAGCGTATCCCGCCGGGCCCCACAGACTTTCATTATCCACGGCGCTTATCCTGCCGGCCCCATAGACTTTCATTATCCACGCAGCGTATCCCGCCGGCCCCATAGACTTTCATTTCCACGCGCGTATCCCGCCCCCCCCCATAGACTTTCATTATCCAAAGGCGCGTATCCCGCCCGCCCCATAGACTTTCATTATCCACGGGCGTTTTCCCGCCGGCCCCATAGACTTTCATTATCCATGGGGCGTATCCCGCCGGCCCCCTAGACTTCCATTATCCCCGGGCGTATCCCGCCGGCCCATAGAGATTTTATTATCCACGGCGCGTATCCTGCCGGCCCCATAGACTTCATTATCCACGCAGCGTATCCCCCCGGCCCCAAAGACTTTCATTATCCACGGCGCTTTTTCCTGCCGGCCCCATGACTTTAATTATACCACGCAGCGTATCCCGCCGGCCCCATAGACTTTCATTATCACACGGCGCGTATCCCGCCGCCCATAGACTTTCATTATCCACGGCGGTTCCCGCCGGCCCATAGACCCTTTCATTATCCCCACCGGAATCCCGCCGGCCCATAAACTTCCATTATCCGGCGCGTATCCCGCCGGCCCATAGAATTTCATTATCCACGGCGCGTATCCAGCCGGCCCCATAGAGAATCAGTCTCCACGGCGCGTATCCTGCCGGCCCCATAGACTGTCATTAAACCCCGGCGCGTTTTCCCGCCCGGGCCCCATCGACTTGCCTTATCCAGGGCGCGTATCCCGACGGCACCATAGACTTTAATTTTCCCCGGCGCTTTTCCCGCCGGCCCAATAGACTTTCATTATCCACGGCGCGTATCCCGCCGGCCCCATAGACATCCAATATCCACGGCGCGTATCCTGCCGGCCCCATAGAGATTCATTTTTCCACGGCGCGTATCCCGCCGGCCCCCTAGACTTTCATTATCCACGGCGCGTAATCCCGCCCGGGCCCCCTTGACTTTCATTATCCACGGCGCATATCCCGCCGGCCCCATAGACATTCATTATCCACGGCGCATATCCCGCCGGCCCCATAGAGATTCATTATCCACGGCGCGTATCCCGCCGGCCCCATAGACTTTCTTATCCACGGGGTTGTATCCGGCCGCCCATAGACTTTCATTATCCACGGGGGCTTCCCGCCGGCCCCATAGAATTTCATAATCCACGGCGCGTATCCCGCCGGGCCCCCTAGACTCCCTTTTCCACGGCGCGTATCCCGCCGGCCCCATAGAATTTCATTATCCACGGCGCGTATCCTGCCGGCCCCATAGAGATTCATTATCCACGGCGCGTATCCCGCCGGCCCCATAGACATTCATTATCCACGGCGCGTATCCCGCCCGCACCATAGACTTACATTATCCACGGCGCGTATCCCGCCGGCCCCATAGACATTCATTATCCACGGCGCGGTTCCCGCCGGCCCCATAGACTTCCATTATCCACGGTGCGTATCCCGCCCGCCCCATAGACTTCCATTATCCACGGCGCGTATCCCGCCGGCCCCATAGACTTGCATTATCCACGGCGCGTATTCCGCTGGGATAATGTGCATGTCACTTTCTCCCCGCTCGCACAATATGCCGAATCCATAGTTCTCTATGAGAATTGTGGATTACCGTAATGAGTGGGACGAATTTCAGCCATATTTGCGCTCAGTACGGCACACAATACTGACTGAAATCCGTCCCCAAATCAGCCGTGTGAACATAGCCATAGGGTGCAATCCTGCTGCAGCCAAAATGCATCCAAACACGCAGCTGCATGTGGGATATGATTTACGCAGCACTTTTGAATGCATTTTTTATGATGCAAAACAGATCCAACAAGCCGTGTGAACATACCCTATAAGCGCCCCTGACGCACACCCCTGGCGGCTGGATACCTGACACACTGAAACGCACCTGCTGTGCTGTAGACCAATAAACCTCAACCTGTGCTGGATACTTTGGATATGTTCACACAATGTGTTGGATCTGATTTTGGATGCACGTTTGGATCCAAGTTTCGGACCATAAACGGACCCAAACCCGCATCTGACCATGTGCAGTGTGATTTCCATTGCTCTCAATGTAAAACACTCATCGGCATTCTGACGAGTGATCGTCTTTCACATCCGTTCAGTTGTCCTGTCAATTCTTGATCTGTTTGATGGAGCAGACGCCCTATTTAAAACTATAGGGTGTGATGCTGCTGCAGCCAAAATGCATCCGAACACGCAGTGTGTTGGATGCAATTTACATAGCGCTTTTGGATGCGTTTTTCGGATCCAAGACGGATCTAAAAACGGATCCAGGAACACACCCTATTAGCGCCCCTGACACACCTGGCTGCTGGATCCTTCCAGAAAACCTCAACCTGTGCTGGTCCCTTAGGCCATGTTCACACGGCTTAACTGCGCGGCGTAATTTCGCCCCGCAATTACGCAGTGTGGCCGGGGGCGGGAGCGGGGGAGCGAGCGGGGGGCCGGCACTTCGCCAGCCCATAGACAGTCATTGCTAGCGGCGTGTATACGCTGCTAGAAAGTGACCTGTCAATTATCTCCCCGCCCGGCGGATTCGCCGGGCGGGTAGAGGAGACGTAATGCATAGTTCTCTATGAGAGCAGTGGATTACCGTAATGACAGGGACGGATTGGCGCGTACTGCAGCGCAAAATCCGGCGCGGAGTACGGCGCCAATCCGTGCCCAAATAAGCCGTGTGAACGAGGCCTTAGAGGTAGATGTCACTGTGTGACGTTTCGGCCGGCAGGCCTTTCTCAAACAACATCTAGGAAAAATATAGACAAAATAAGAACGCAAAATATTGGCAGTAATATCAATAGAGAGAGAAGAGTAATAAAAATGGGAGAGAAAGTAAAAAGGAGGTAGAAAGGAAATAGAGGATGAAAAAGGGGAAAGATAAAGGAAGAAGGCAAGGAGAAAGGAAGAAAGTGTAGGTATGAGAGAGGAAAGAAAGAAAGAAATATACGAAAAGGAGAGGAGAAGGAAGAAAGGGGAAGTAAAAAATGAAGTGTAGGGGTTAAGAGACATAGAGTATACCTGTGGTGGATGAGAACAAGGTGATACTAAGCAATAACAGCAGCAGTAGATAGAATGGATATGGTATAATGGCGGCTAAAAAGGAAGAGGTAAAATGATAAGTGAACTGTAGAAAGGGTAGAGAGAAGTGGATAATGCACAAAGTATTACCTATGGGTAGGGGGAGATCCGTATAATGCGGTGTGGGCTAAGGATATACAAGAAAAAGTACCATAAATATGGGGAATGGATATGATAGGGGAAGGACTAGTAGGGAGCAGAGTATGGATACCTAGAGTCAGCGTGCGGGGTCCGGAGACGTCCGGTGGAAGAGAGAGGCCGCGTCATATGAAGAGACGCGGGGACGCCTTCCCCTATCATCTCCTTTTTAGGGCCCATTATACCATAAACCATTCTATCTACTGCTGCTGTTATTGCTTTGTATCACCTTGTTCTCATCCACCCCAGGTATAAATCTATGTCTTTAACCCCTACACTTCATTTTTTAGTTCCCCTTTCTTCCTTCTCCTCTCCTTTTCGTATATTTCTTTCTTTCTTTCGTCTCTCATACCTACACTTTCTTCCTTTCTCCTTGCCTTCTTCCTTTATCTTTCCCCTTTTTCATCCTCTGTTTCCTTTTTACTTTCTCTCCCACTTTTATTACTCTTCTCTCTCTATTGATATTACTGCCAATATTTTGCGTACTTATTTTGTCTATATTTTTCCTAGATGTTGTTTGAGAAAGGCCTGCCGGCCCCCAAACGTCACACAGTGACATCTACCTCTAATAACACACGTTTTTTCTATTCTGAATTTATGCAGTAATCGAATTTAATTATTTCCCATCCTATGGAACAAACTGGCATAATACTATTCACTTTGTAAAAAAACATATCACTATTTGCATAAATTTTTGGGGTGCCGGCGTTTACTTTTATTGATATAATATCGGGCTTTTCGACCCTTTCGCCTAGCACCCTTCCTTTTACTACCCCTTTTATGGGTGCAAGACTTTTTATATTTTTTTTAGGGCCCATTTACACGGCACAGGAAAAAATACTGGTTTTGGGTTTTTCCGACCGGTATTTGTCCTTTTTTGTGCCGTGCTCACGGCCGCGGGCACGGGTTTTTCTCCGTGATTTGCAATTAAACAAGAAAACCCCCCCCCTTCAAAATTGACTTGTTTCAAAATGCCAACCGAAAACCGGGCGACCCCAGTTTGCAAGAAAAAGGGGGGGGACGCTGCACGGGGTTTTTCCCTAGGACCCATTTGTTAGTTTGCGGGCCGGTTTTTTTTAGACCGGTCCCCCAAAACCGCAAACCGTCTAAAAACCGTCTGCAAAACCCCCCTGCCTGGGGGGGCATGGGCCTCACTGATTTAACCGGGGGGAAAAAATAAAAAAAAAGTCTGTTTTTCACATTTTTTAAAAATTTTTTTAGTGGCGCATATATTCTGTAATTGTGTCACTTTTCTATCATATAAAACTTGAGGCTTGTTGGGCATAAAAGTTGCGGCTTGGTCTGAAACTTTTTTTAATACAATTTATTTTTTGCGTTTTTTTCCCCCCCATTAATTTTTTTTTGACAAATTTTTTCCCCCATTTTTGGTCAAAGTGAGACCTTTAGATGAGGGGAGGGCACTTTTACACAACTTTAATTTTTCTGATTTCCCTAGCTTTTTATTCCCCAAAACCATAACTTTTTTTTTTTTATATTTTTCCATCTAAATAAACATATGAGGCCTTTTTTGTGAGACAAGATCTACTTTCCATTGACCGGGGGCCATAGAAGTAAATGGGGAAAACCCCCCAAAAAAATACAGGAAGGAATTTGCAAAAAAACGTAAAATTGGGGGGGGCCCTTTTTTTCGCCAGGGGGGTTTATCTTTAGGCGTTTTACTCTCCAGGATAAATGTGTTTTTCTCCGGGTTTTTGCAGTCCGGTGGGGATTCCCCGGGGTACCAAATACAGGGGTTTATTTGTTAAAATATTTTAATACTGTTAAAAAAATAAAAACTTTGGGCGACGTGTCCCATTAGGGCTACACTATTCTTTGCATGAAGAAAAAAATTTTCCCGGGGTTTTTAAAAGAGTAAAATCTGAAACTTTTTTTTCAAAATCCTTAAAAATTTTTCCCGCCAAAAATCATATTTGTAGCAACCCGAAACTGGTCCCATACCCCTAGTTTTTCGAGAACACGTGTGGGCCGCAGGGCTGGTCTTGACCTCACTGTAGGGCCGGTAAGGCTCCCAGGATATCTTTGGTTTGTGCAGGGGCTTTGCCCCCCCAACCCGGAAGGAAACCCCTATAAACTCCCCCAAATATTTTTTTTCCCCCGGCTCCTTTTTAGCCCCAAAAACCAAAAAACCCGACTGATAAAATTCCCTCAAAGGGCCCTTTTAAGGAGAAACAGGCTTGATAGAAAAACCCCCCAAAAGGGATGAGGCCGGGGTCGCTGGCCAAGGTGTCCTGCTCTGGGGTGATTACGGGAACAAAACTGAAAGATCAAAGGGTGGGAAAAATACCACAGCGAGCCCACAGCAATGGGAGCGGGCACTACATAGCCGACAGAGCCAATATCACTATATGCAAGTGGTCCGCCTCTTTCTTGAAAAATTTCATGAGGGTCCATGACAGGAGTACTGCCCTAAAGGTGTCCCTGGCCAGACCCCTATGTCTCCTCAAGACTCCCTGTCCCCTCCAGACTCCTCTGTCCCCCACCAGAAATCCTCTGTCCCCCCTCCAACTCCTCTAGACTCCTTGTCCTCCCCCAGACTCTTTTTGTCCCCCCTCCCCCAGACTCCTCTTTGACTCCTCTGCCCCCTCCAGACCTCCTCTGTCCTCCTCCCCCCAAAATCCCCCTGACCCCCCTCTTCCTCCTCCAACTCTTCTGTCCCCTCCAAAATCCTCTGTCCCCCCAAATCCTCTGTCCCCTCCAGACTCCCCCTAGACTCCCCTGTCCTACACCAGACACTTCTGTCCCCTCCAGACCCCCTCTGTCCCCTCCCGACCCCCTCTTCCCCCTCCAGACCCTCTGTCCTCCTCCAGACTCCCCTGTCCCATCCAGAAATCCTCGTCCCCCCTCCAACTCCTCTTTCCCCCCCAGACCCCTTCCTCCCCCCCTCCAAAAACTCCCTAGACTCCCCCCTGTCCCCCCTCCAGACTCTTCTGTCCCCCCCAGACCCCACTGTCCTTCTCCAGACCCCTGTCCTCCTCCCCCCCAAATCCCGTTCCCTCCCTCCATAAATCCTCCCGACTCCTCTGTCCTCCTCCCTCCAGACCCCCTCTAAAATTTCCCTGTCCTTTCCCCCAACTCCTCTTCCTCCTCCCTCCAAAACCCTCTGTCCCCCCTCCCGACTCCTCTTTCCCCCCCCAACCCTCTAGCCTCCTCGTCCTCCCCAACTCCCTGTCCCCTCCACTCTATTTTCCCCCCCCAGACCCCCTCTGTCCTCCTCCAGGCTCCTTTTGTCCCCCCAGAAACCCCCCTGTCCTCCTCCAGACTCCTCTGTCCTCAACCCTCCAGAGTCCTCTGTCCCCCTCCAGATTCCCCCTGTCCCCTCCAACCCCTCTGTTCCCCCCCCAGACCCCCCTGTCCTCGTCCCCCCCAGACTCCCGTCTCCTCCAGACTCCTCGACCCCCCAGACCCCTTTTCCCCCTCCACACTCCTCTTCCCCCCCCCCCTCCAGACTCCCCTTTTTCCTCCTCCAGACCCTCTTCCCCCCTCCAGACTCCTCGCCCCCCAGACCCCCTTTGTCCTCCTCCAGACTCCCCCTGCCCCCCCCAGGCTCCTCTGTCCCTCCTCCAAAATTCCCTGTCCCCCTCCCCGAATCCTCCCGCCCCTCCCCGACTCCCCCTGCCCCCCCCCCCTTCTCTGTCCCCCTCCCGACCCCCTCTGGGCCCCCCCCCGACTTCCTCTGTCCTTTCCCCCAGTCTCCTCTGTCCCCCCCAGTCTCCTCTTTCCCCCTCCCTCCAGTCTCCCTTTTGGGCCCCTCCCTCCCCGAATCCCTGTCCCCCCTCCCCCTAACCCTCTGTCCCCCTCCAGCCTCCTCTGTCCCCCCTCCCTCTAACTCCTCTGTCCTCCCTCCAGACCCCTCTGTTCCCTCCAGACTCCCCCTTCCCCCCCAAATCCTTTTTCCGTCCCCCAACTCCCCTTCCCCTCCCAAATCCCCCTGCCCCCCCCCGACTCCTCTGTCCCCTCCAGACTCCTCTGCCTCCCCTCCAGACTCCTCTGCCTCCAAACCTCCCTCCAACCCTCTGTCCCCTCCCTGTAATCCCCCTCTGTACCCCCCCCAGACTCCCTGTCCTCCCTCCCTCTAGACTCCTTGCCCCCCCAGACTCCTCTGTCCCCTCTTCCTCAGCTCCTCTGCCCCCCCCCGACCCTCCGTCCCCCCCCGACTTTCCCCTGCCCCCCCCCCAAACCCTTTTGTCCCCTCCAGACTCCCTGGGCCCCCCCCCGACCCCCTCTGTCCCCTCCAACTCCCTGTTTCCCCTCCAACCCTCTGTCCTCCCCCAGACTCCCCCTGTCCCCCCTCCGACTCCCCCCTGTCCTCCCCAGCCTATTTTTTCCCAACTTGTGTTAGGCATCTGGGACTTTGTAGTACTTGCACATAAAACCCCTGTCCCCGCTTGTGTATAAAAAGGGGAGGAAAGCTGGGGCTTTTAGTACTTCAATAGACACTGTGCTCTTTGTATAACAGGTGAGGCATCTGGGACTTGTAGTAACCCTTGGGACATACCCACTGTCCTTTCTTGGTTTTAAAAAGGTTAGGCCCTGCTGGACTTGTAGTACTTTCAAAATGACACTGTGCTGCTTGTGTATAACAGGTGAGGCATGCTGGGACTTGTAGTACATGCACATACACACTGTGCTGCTTGTGTATAACAGGGGAGGCATGCTGGGACTTGTAGTACTTGCACATACACACTGTGCTTTCTTGTTATAACAAAATGAGACCCCTGCTGGGGCTTTTAGTACATGCATGTACACACTTTCGCTTGGTTTTAAAAACAGGGGGGGGCATGCTGGGACTTTTGTACTTGCACATACACACTGTTTTTTTCATTGTGTAAACAGGGGAGACCAACTTTGGGGCTTTTTAGTACCCTCACCTACCCCACTGTGCGGCTTTTGTAAAACAGGGGAGACAGGGAGGGGCTTGAATACTTGCACATACACTCTGTCCTGCTTGTGTATAACAGGGGAGGCATGCTGGGACTTGTAGTACATGCACATACACACTGTGCTGCTTGTGTATAACAGGGGAGGCATGCTGGGACTTGTAGTACATGCACATACACACTGTGCTGCTCGTGTATAACAGGTGAGGAATGCTGGGACTTTTAGTTTCATGCAAAATACACACTGGCTGCTTTTTTTAACAGGGAGGCATGCTGGGACTTTTAAATACTTTTTCACTAAAACACTGGGGCTCTTGTGTAAAAACAGGGGAAGGGGAAAGCTGGACCCTTTTGGGAAAAATGCACATACCCCACTGTCCTGCTTGTGTAAAACAGGTGAGGAAAAGCTGGGACTTTTTAGTACAAAAACACAACACACGTGCCCGCTTGTGTATAACAGGTGAGGAATCTTTGGGCTTGTAGTACATTCACAAACAAAACTGTGCTGCTTGTTATTAAAAAAGGGGGGGCCCTGCTGGGGAAATTGTAGTAAATTTTCACATACACACTGTGCCCGCTTTTGGAATAACAGGTGAGGGAAAAATGGGGCTTGTAGTACATGCACATACACACAGTGCTTTCTTTTGTATAACAGGTGAGGAATGCTGGGAAAATTTTAGTACATGCCATAACACTGTCTGCTTGTTTTTATAACAGGGGAGGAATGCTGGGACTTGTAGTACATGCACATACACACTGTGCTGCTTGTGTATAACAGGGGAGGCATGCTGGGACTTGTAGTACTTGACATACACACGTGCGCTTTTTTATAACAGGTAAAATGCTGGGGGCTTTTTATTTCAATGCACATACACACTGCTGCTTGTGTATAACAGGTGAGGAAAAAATGGGGCTTGTAGTACTTGCACATACACACGTGCGCTTGTGATAACAGGGAGGCATGGCCTTTGGGGGGCTTGTAGTACAAGCACTACACACTGTGCGCTTTTGTATAACAGGAGGAATGGGTGGGAAATTTTTAGAAAATGCACATACACACGTCCCCGCTTTTTTAAACAAGGGGGGGCAAGCGGGGCCCTTTTTGTACATGCACATACACACTGTGCTGCTTGTGTATAACAGTTGAGGAATGCTGGGACTTTTAGTAAAAATGCACAAACACACTTTTGCTGCTTGTGTAAAAACAAAGGGAAAGGGGGTCTGGGACTGTATACATGCACGTACACACTGTGCTGCTTGTGTATAACAGGGGAGGCATACTGGGACTTGTAGTACATGCACATACACACTGTGCTGCTCGTGCTTTATAAACAGGTGAGGATGAGAGAGAGTAATGCTGGGACTTGTAGCACAATGCACAATACCATCTGTGCGTGCATCGTTGTATAAACAGGTGAGGATATGCTGGGACTCATTGTTAGTACATGCACATACACACACTGTCCTGCTTGTGTATAGAACAGGCTGGGGAATGCGGGGATTTGTAAGCTTTACATGCACTCAGTGTACACACTGTGATCTGCTTGTAGTATAACAGTGGAGAGGCAATGCTGGGTCTTGTGTAGTTGTATCTCTTTGCGGGGAAAACCGGGAGTATGGCTGCGGGCCGCGCAGCGGAGGCGGTGGCCGATGGACAGAGGGGCGTAGCATACGGGGAGCGGCGGCGCAACTCTTGCGGTCAATCTGCGTCACTGGTCGCAGTGTTCGTGGAGAGGGCTCGCAGCGGCCGCGCGTCAGTCTGTGCCCCGGGCTGGATGAGAAGAGACTCCGATTCACTGCTCGCTCGGCTCCGGACAAGGCTTCCAAGGTAAGAGGGGTCCGCTCGGCAGGTGGGACTCGCATGCTTCAGGCCGCTTACCTGGAGACGGAGCCGACAGTACCCGGGGCCCTGCCTCAGTGCGGAGAGGACCGGGGCACTTGTGCGGACAATGAGGATGCGCTGGCGGCTTTCGTTACAGTTGTCACCCGCTGACTGTCCGGCCGGTGTGGGGCTCTGCTGCTGCTGCTGACATCAGCGGAAGTGGGGGTCTCTGCTGCTGCTGACGTCACGGACGGTGGGCTCCTGCGTCTGCTGCTTGATCGGTCACGGTCGGTGGGCTTTCTGACTCTGCTGATGCTTGACTACGTCACTCGGCCGGTTGGGCTTACTGCCGCTCGCTGCTTGCTGACCTCACGTCACGGCCGGTGGGCTCTGCCGCTGCTGCTGACGTCACGGCCGGGGCGGCTAATGCCGCTGCTCGATGACGTCACGGACGGGGGGATTGCGCTGATGCTGCCGTCAGGCGGGGGGGCTCTGTGCCGCTGCTGCTGACGTCACGGCCCGGTGGTGCTCATCGCCGCTGATGATGACTGGGTCCACGGCGGAGGACGGCCATCATTGCTCCGGACGCTTGCTGACGGGTGTCCACGGGACGGGGGCTCTCTTTGCCGTCCGCTGTCTGACGGTGTCACGGCATCTCCGGGGGGCATCCTGTCCGCCCGTCTGCTGACGGTCTACACCTCATTTCTCGCGCCGGGGGGCTCTAGCGCCGCTGCTGACGGGTTCAACAATGGCCGGGGGGGCGTCTGCCAGACCACCGCCTGCTGACTAGGGTCACGGCCGAGGGGGGCTTGCCGCACGCTTGCTGAAGGACTGGTCACGCCCGGGGAGGGCTCATGCCGCCCGCTGATGAAGGATGGTCTAAAGCCGGGGGGGCGTCTGCCGACCTCTCTGCTTGCTGACCTCGGGGTCAACCGGTCCCGGGGAGTGGACTCTTAGCGCTCGCTATGCTGACCAGAGGGTCACGGCGCCTCGGGGGTGGGTCTCTGCCGCGTCTGCTGACGAGGTTCGACGGCACGGGGGCTTTGTCTGCCGTCGCCGCTGCGTGACGGGGTCTACGGTCACCGTGGGGGCCTTCTGCCGCCGCTGCTGAACGGGGGTCACGGACCTGGGCGCGGGCTCTCTGCCGCCTCGCTGCTGACTAGGGGTTCTCAAGTACGGCCGGGGGGGCTCTGTCTGCCGCTTTGCTGACGGCGGACTCTGGTCAACGGTCCGGGGAGGCTCATGCCGCCAGCTTGCTGTACGGGGTCACGGTCCTGGGGGGGTCTCTGCCGCCTGCTTGGCTTGACGGGTTCAGTTTCAACACCGGCCGTGGGGTGGCTCGCTGCACGACCACGCTGGCTGAGCGGCGGTCTCGGCCGGGGGCGGGCTCTGCGAGCTGCCTGACGGGGTCACCTCACTGGACGGGGGGGCTCTTGCCTGCCCCGTCTGTGTCGGGGTCTGACGGCGGTGGGGGGCTTCTGCCGATCGCTGCTGACGGCAGGTCCGCAAGCGGCCCAGGGGTGGGCTCATGCACGCTCCGTGTCTGAAGGGTTTCACCGGCATGGGGGGGGCTCTGCCGCCGCTTGCTGACGGGGGTCCTCACTGGCCGGGGGGCTCTGCCGCGCTTGCTGTCGGTGGTTTCCAGCTTTAAACTGGGTCCGGCCTGGGGGGGGCTATGCAGCCGCTATGTCCTGACGGGTCCTCTGGTTCCCGGGGGGGGACTCTGCCCGCCGATCGTGACCGGCCGGAGTCACGGCCGGGGAGGGCGTCTGCTCCGCTCGGTCTTGACATGAAGGGGTCTCTCGGCCGGGGGGTCTCTGCCGCGCTGCTGTCGGTTGTGAGTGCTTAACGGCGGGGGGACTTTTCTGCTCGCCGCTGTGTACGGTTGGTCCACACGGCCGGTAGGGGGCTTCGCTGCCGCCACGTCTTCGCTGGACGGTTGGCAATTGGAGGGCGGGGCTTCTTTGCCGCCAGCTGCTGTCCGGGGTTGGTCTCACGGGTCTCCGGGGGTGCTGTGTGCCGCGCGCATGTGACGGGGTCTTCCCAACTGGCCGAGGGGGCGCTCTGCTCGCGCTGTGACGGTCGGGATTCACATGGCCGGCGGGGGCTCTGCCGCCGATCGTCTGCTGGAGCGGTGGTCACCGGGACTGGGGGGGCTCTGCCGCACGCATGGCTGACCGGGGTTCTACTCGGCTCCCAGGGGGGGCTTCTGCCGCGTACTGATGACGGGGTCACCGGATCGGGGGGGCCTGCCGCCGATGTGCTGATCGGAAGCGTCAACGGCCCGGGCGGGATCTGCGCGACTCGCTTCCGCTGAACGGTGGTCTCGTGTCGGGGGGGCTCTACTGCCGCCGCTGCTGACGGGTCACGGCCGGGGGGGCTCTGCCGCCAGCTGGCCTGACGGGGGTCTACGGCGGGAGGCGGGCGGGCCTCTCGCTGTCCGCCGCTGATGATGGGGTCACGGTCCGGGTGGGGCTATGCCGCCCGCTGCTGACGGTACTAGGTCACCGGCCCGGGGGGGCTACTCGCCTCGCCGCTGCTGACTGGTGGTCTCAAGGGCCCGGTGGGACGGGATTACTGCCCGCGCGCTAGCTGAAGCGGAAGGTTTGTCACGGCCTGGTGGGGGCCTTCTGCCCTCGCTGCATAGAAATCGTAGGTCAACGGACCGGGGGGGCAATGCCGCGCTTGCTGACCGGTGGTCACGCGTCCGGGGGGGCTCTGCCGTCCGTGACTGACGGGATCTAACGGTCCGGAGGGGGCGCTCTGCCGCCACAGCTGCTGACGTGGGTCGCACTTGTGTCGGGGGGTGCTATGCCGCCGCTGAGTAGACTGTGGTGTTCAACAGTGCGGGGGGGCTCTGCCTGCCGCTTGCTGGACGGGGTCACTGGACCGGGGTGGGCTCTGTCCGCCCTGATGTCGGGGTCTACGGCCTCGGGGGGGGGGCTCTCTGACCGACCCGTGTTGACTTCGGTGGTCTTCGGGCCGGGGGGCGCTCTGCACCGCCCTAGCTGCATTGGTACGCGCTCTGTCCTACGGCCGGGAGTGGGTCTGCCGCCGCCTGCCTTGACGGGGTCTACGGGCCGGGGGGGCTCTGCCGCCGCTGCTGACGGAGTTGGTGTCTATTCTGGCACGGCGGGGGAGCTTCTGCCGCCAGCTGATGATCGGGGTTGCCCTAGCGGCGGGGCGGCGGTCTCTGCCGCCTGATGCTGACTTTGGGGTCTACCGCCGGGGGGGCTCTGCCGCCGACTGCTGACGGCCGGTCCGGTCCCGGGTGCGCGGCATCTTGCCGCCGCTGCTGACGGGGTCACGCGCGGGGTGGGCTCTGGTCCTCGCCGATGCGTGTCGGGCGGTGTACACGGCCCGGGGGTAGGCGCACTTCCTGCACGCCGCCTGCTGACGGCTTCGTTGGTCACGTTGTCGGGGGTCGGGCCTGTATGCACGCCGCGTGTCTGACTGAGGGTTTAACCGCGGCCGGAGGGGGCACTCTCGCCCGCGCTCTGCTGAAGCGGGTCTTACGGGCCGGGGTGGGCATCTGCTCCGTACACGCTGCTTGACGGAGGTCTAGACTGGCCGTGTGGAGGGATTCAGCCGCCGCTTGCTCAGACGGTGGTTCACGGCCGGGGGTGAGTCTTTCATGCCGGCCGCTTGCTGACGGGTCTTCTGTGTCTACGGCGCGGGGGGGGGGGGCTTATGCTGATCACGATGCTTGACGGAAGCCGCTGTGTCCAACCGGTCCGGGGGGGTCTCTGCCGTGCGCTGCTGCTCGGGGTCACGGACCGGTGGAGGCTTCTGCCGCCGTCTGACTGACTAGGTGGTCACGGCCCGGGGGGTCTGCCGCCGCTGCTGGACCGGCGGTGTCCAGGCCGGGGGCGGCTTGCCGCCAGCGCTTGCTGACCTGGGGTCTACCTCAGGACCCGTGAGGGGGGCTCTGCCGCCGGCTGCCATAGTACGTGGTCCACCGGGCGGGGGGGACTTCTTGCCGATGATCTGACGGTGTTTCTAACGGTCCAGGGGGGCTCTGCTCGTACGCTGTGTACCGGGGTCTAACCGGGCTGGGGCGGGACTCCATGCCCGCCGCTGACCTGACGGCCGGGTGTCACTTGGTCCGGGGGGTGGCTACTGCCGCCTCCGCTGCTAGCGGGGTACCCACGGATCGGGGGAGGCTCTTGCACGACGCTGCTGACGTGCCGGCCGGTCAGGCCGGGGGGGCTCTGCCGCCGCTGCTGACGGGGTCACGGCCGGGGGGGCTCTGCCGCCGCTGCTGACGGGGTCACGGCCGGGGGGGCTCTGCCGCCGCTGCTGACGGGGTCACGGCCGGGGGGGCTCTGCCGCCGCTGCTGACGGGGTCACGGCCGGGGGGGCTCTGCCGCCGCTGCTGACGGGGTCACGGCCGGGGGGGGCTCCGCTGCCCCTTTGCGCCCCGTCTGGAGCTGCGTCTAAGGATCAGCATGGTCTGAAACGCGTCGGCGCGCACTGTGTGACGGCCATAAAGAGGCGAAGTGGTTTTTGTTATTTTTTAATATTGAAGACATTTCATTGGTTTTTCTGTGTTTTCGGCTGAAGCTGCTTTCCCTTCATAGTTCGCTGTTACTGCAGCTTCGGTTTCGCTCTCAGCCGGGCCTCGGAGATGGGACTGTATGGAGAGTGGATCACCACGGGCGGCCCTGGCCCTGCCCCTGGGGCGTTGCTAGATAAGTCAGACTAGATGACCAGGGCAATGACAGGAGCAATCAGGGAAAGGGCAATGGGCTCATCTTTTCTAGCTAAGGATTTTGTGTTGGTGCCCCCCCCCCCCCCACCCCCGTGGTGTCCCTGGCGCCTGAGTCACCCGCCCCCCCCACCCCCCTGGCGTCCATTGTGCCGGGGTCGGTCCCATAGTCAACCTAAAGCATCGAGCCGTCGTCGCTGCCGTTATCGGAGCTCATAGAAGGGAAGTCGGGCACAAGCCGCAGAGTCACGAACAGAGGAACTGAAAATTTTTTTATAAAAATAAAACCACATCATTAAAAAAAATTCCTAATCTGCGATTTCTTATCAATTTGTGAAAAAAGAAATGAGCTTTGATGGTCGCGTCCCGCTGGGCTGTCAAACTGCGGCCCTGCAGCTGCTGGGAAACTACAATTCCCATCATTCCCACACATTATAGATAATTACAATGCATTGATGGGGTTGTAGTTTCCCAACAGCTGCAGGGCCGCAGTTTGTCAGCCCTGCTTTATGGCGATGGAGCCGGAGCACAGATCAGTCCTGGTCCTTCCATAGTGACCGACGGGGCCCCTGTGGCTGCATCAGCACCGAACGAGAAGCCAATGTTGTCTGTGATCCCTGATGGGGGGGGGGCGGTCGCCCTCTGAGTCTTGTTGTCCCCAACGTGTGAGCTCCTCAGATGTCTGGGACGCGGCGCTCATCCAATGATGGGAAAGCCGCTGGAGCTCCCTGGTGTCCGTCCTGCGTTACACCCGGCGGCGCCGCTGTCCTTGGTTGTCGTCTCCTGAGATAGCGGCGCGGACGATGACCCCCTCCCCGACAGTTCATTTCTATAGCGGCGCTATATTCCGCAGCGCTGTACACAGGTGGTTGTCAGCTCCTCGCACCGGGGCCCTCACTCTACATTACAGATGAAGCCATTTGTAGGTTATTGGAGTGTGGGGGAAACCAACGAGAACACGGGGGGAACATACAAACTTCCTTCACATCTTGGTGAAATTTGAACACTGGGCCCGCGGCGCTGATGCTGCTGGTTGCTGTGCTTGCTGGGCCACGCTGCGGCTCGTTGCTGCTGGTTGCTGATGCGGTGTTGGGCCCGCGGCGCTGCGTGATGCTGCTGGGCCCGCGGCGCTGATCGATGCTGGGGCCGCGGCGATGATGCTGCGGCCCGCGGACGCCTGATGCTGCGGGGGCCCCCGGGCGCTGATGCTGCTGGGGCCCCGCGGCGCTGCTTGATGCTGCTGGGACCGCGGCGCTTTGAATGCTGCAGGGGCCGCGGCGCTGATGCTGCTGGGCACGCGGCTGCTGATGCCTGCTGGGCCCGCCGGCGCTGATGCTGCTGGGACCGCTGGCGGCTGATGCTGCTGGGCCCGCGGCGCTGATGCTGCTGGGCCCGCGGCGCTGATGCTGCTGGGCCCGCGGCGCTGATGCTGCTGGGCCCGCGGACGCTGTGCTGCTGGGACCGTCGTGCGCTGATGTGCTGGTCACAGCGGCGTCTGATGCTGCTTGGGCCGCGGCGATTGATGCTGCTGGGCCCGCGGCGCTCGATGCTGACGGGCCCGCGGCGCGCTGATGCTGCCTGGGGCCCGCGGATACGTGATGCTGCCGCGAGGGCCCGCGGCGCTGATGCTGCCGGGCGCCCGCGGCGCTGGATGCTGCCGGGCCCCGCGGCGATGATGCTGCCGGGCCCGCAGGGCTGATGCTGCCGGTTGCTGTAGCGCCTGGGCCCGCGGCGCTGATGATGTGGTTGCCACCTCGCTGGCCCGCCACGGCGCTGATGCTGCCCGGTTTGCCTGTAGCGCTGGGCCGCGGCGCTGATGCTGCTGGTTGCCCCACCTCTGGCGCCCGCGGCGATGACTGCTGCTGGTTGGTGCCGTAGCGCGCTTGGCCCGCGGTGCTGATGTGCTGGTTGCCCCCTCTGGGCTGCGGTGCTGATGTTGCTGGTTGCGGCTGCGCTGATGCTGCCGTTGCTGTAGCGCTGGGCCGCTGCGCTGATGCTGCCGGTTTTTTGCTGTTAGCGCTGCCCGCTTGCGCTGATGCTTGCTGGTATGCTGTTTCTCGGTAGCGCTGGGGCCCAGCTGCTGGAGGGGGAGCTGTTTGCTGGTTGCTGATGTGCCTGGGCCCGCGGCGCTTGATGCTTGCTGGGCCCTCGCGGGGCGCTGAAGCTGCTGGGCCCGTGCGGCGAGATGATGCTGCGTGGGCCGCGTGGCGCTGATGTTGCTGGGCCCGCGGCGCTGATGTCGTGCGGGCCTGCGGCTCGCTCGATGCTGCTGGGCCCGCGGCGCTGATGCTGCTGGGCCCGCGGCGCTGATGCTGCTGGGCCCGCGGCGCTGATGCTGCTGGGCCCGCGGCGCTGATGCTGCTGGGCCCGCGGCGCTGATGCTGCTGGTCGCTGTAACGCTGGGCCCGCGGCGCTGATGTGCGGTTGCTGATGCTGCTGGGGCCCCCGGCGCTGTGCTGCTGGTTGCTGATGATGCTGGGCCCGCGGCGCTGATGTGGGTGGGCCCGCGGCGCTGATGCGCTGGGGCCCGCGGCGCTGAGCTGGGTGGGCCCGCGGCGCTGATGCTGCTGGGCCCGCGGCGCTGATGCTGCGGGTGGCCGCGGCGCTGATGCTGCTGGGCCCGCCCGGGCGCTGATGCTGCTGGGCCCCGCGCTGATGCTGTGGTTGCTGTAGCGCTGGGCCCGCGGCCTGATGCTGTTGGTTGCCGATGCTGCTGGGCCCGCGGCGCTGATGCTGCTGGTTTCTGTAGCGCTGGGCCCGCGGCGCTGCTGCTGCTGGTCGCTGTAGCGCTGGGCCCGCGGCGCTGATGCTGCTGGTTGCCGATGCTGCTGGGCCCGCGGCGCTGGTCGCTGTAACGCTGGGCCCGCGGCGCTGATGCTGCTGGTTGCCGCCCTCTGGGCCCGCGGCGCTGATGCTGCTGGTTGCGGTCGCGCTGGTTGCCGCGGCGCTGGTGCTGCTGGTTGGCGACCTCTGGGCCCGCGGCGCTGATGCTGCTGGTTTGCCACCTCTGGCCCGCGGCGCTGATGCTGCCGGTTTTCTGTAGCGCTGGCCCCGCGGGCGCTGATGCTGCCGGTTGCTGTAGGCTGGGGCCCGCGGCGCTGATGCTGCCGGTTGCTTGTAGCGCTGGGGGCCCCCGGCGGGCTGATGCTGGGCCCGGGTTTCTGTAGCGATGGGCCCGCGGCGCTGATGCTGCCGGTCGCTGTAACGCTGGGCCCGCGGCGCTGATGCTGCCGGTTGCTGTAGCGCTGGGCCCGCGGCGCTGATGCTGCTGGTTGCCACCCTCTGGGCCCGCGGCGCTGATGCTGCTGGTTGCCGCCCTCTGGGCCCGCGGCGCGGATGCTGCTGGTTGCTGATGCTGCTGGTTGCTGTAGCGCTTGGCCCGCGGCGCTGATGCTACTGGTTTGCCCGTAGCGCTTTGGGCCCGCGGCGCTGATGCTGCGGGTCGCTGTTCCGCTGGGCCCGCGGCGCTGATGCTGCCGGTTGCTGTAGCGCTGGGCCCGCGGCGCTGATGCTGCTGGTTGCTGTAGCGCTGGGCCCGCGGCGCTGATGCTGCTGGTTGCTGTAGCGCTGGGCCCGCGCGGCGCTGTGTGCTGGTTGTCCAACCCTGGGCCCGCGGTGTGTTGCTGCTGGTTGCTGTAGCGCTGGGCCCGCGGCGCTGATGCTGCGGTTGCTGTACGTGGGCCCCCGGCGCTGATGCTGGGCCCGGTTTCTGTAGCGCTGGGGCCTGGGCGCTGTTGCTGCCGGTTGCTGTAGCGCTGGGCCCGCGGCGCTGATGCTGCAGGTTGCTGTAGCGCTGGGCCCGCGGCGCTGATGCTGCTGGTTGACCCCCTCGGGGCCCGCGGCGCTGATGCTGCTGGTTGCCACCCTCTGGGCCCCCCGGGCTGATGCTGCTGGGTTTTCTGTAGGCTTGGCCCGCGGCGTGATGCTACTGGTTGTGATGCTGCTGGTTGCTGTAGCGCTGGGCCGCGGCGCTGATGCTGCTGGTTGCTGTAGCGCTGGGCCCGCGGCGCTGATGCTGCTGGTTGCTGTAGCGCTGGGCCCGCGGCGCTGATGCTGCTGGTTGCTGTAGCGCTGGGCCCGCGGCGCTGATGCTGCTGGTTGCTGATGCTGCTGGTTGCTGTAGCGCTGGGCCCGCGGCGCTGATGCTGCTGGTTGCTGTAGCGCTTGGCCCGCGGTGCTGATGCTGCTGGTTGCTGTAGCGCTTGGCCCGCGGTGCTGATGCTGCTGGTAGCTGTAGCGCTGGGCCCGCGGTGCTGATGCTGCTGGTTGCTGTAGCGCTTGGCCCGCGGCGCTGATGCTGCTGGTTTCTTTTTAGCGCTTTGGGGCCCGCGGCGCTGATGTTGCTGTAGCGCTGGGCCCGCGGTGCTGATGCTGCTGGTGGCTGTAGCGCTGTGCCCGCGGTGCTGATGCTGCTGGTTGCCACCCTCTGGGCCCGCGGCGCTGATGCTGCTGGTCGCTTTAGCGCTGGGCCCGCGGCGCTGATGCTGCTGGTTGCCGCCCTCTGGTCCCGCGGCGCTGATGCTGCGGGTTGCTGTAGCGCTGGTTGCCGCGGCGCTGATGCTGCTGGTTGCCACCCTCTGGGCCCGCGGCGCTGATGCGCTGGGTTTCAACCGCTGGGCCCGCGGTGCTGATGCTGCTGGTTGCTGATGCTGTTGCTGTAGCGCTTGGCCCGCGGCGCTGATGCTACTGGTTGCTGTGCTGCTGTTGCTGTAGCGCTGGGCCCGCGGCGGGTGATGCGCTGGTTGCTGTAACGCTGGGCCCGCGGGGCTGATGCTGGTGGTTGCTGTAGCGGGTGGGGCCCCCGGCGCTGATGTGTGTGTTGCTGTAGCGTTGGCCCCGGGGCTGATGCTGCGGTTGTGTGCTGCTGGTTGCTGTAGCGCTGGGGCCCGCGGCGCGGATGCTGCGTTGCTGTAGCGCTTGCCGCGGCGCTGATGCTGCTGGTTGCTGTAGCGCTGGGCCCGCGTTGCTGATGCTGCTTGTGTTGTGTAGCGCTGGGCCGCGGCGTGATGCTGCTGGTTTGCTTGTAGCGCTTGGCCCGCGGGGGCTGATGCTGCCGGTTGCTGTAGCGCTGGGCCCGCGGTGCTGATGCTGCCGGTTGCTGTAGCGCTGGGCCCGCGGTGCTGATGCTGCCGGTTGCTGTAGCGCTGGGCCCGCGGTGCTGATGCGGCGGGGTTTCGTTGCTGCTGGATTGCTGATTTCTGCTTGGCCCGCGGTGCTGATGCTGCTTGGGCCGACGTGGCGCTGATGTGCTGTGGTTTGCCCGTAGCGCTTGGCCCGCGGCGCTGATGCTGCTGGTTGCTGTAGCGCTGGGCCCGCGGCGGGTGTGATGGCTGGGGTGGGCCCGCGGCGCTGATTTCTGCTGGGTTGCTGATGCTGCTGGGCCCGCGGCGCTGATGCGGCTGGTTGCTGATGCTGCTGGGCCCGCGGTGCTGATGCTGCTGGTTGCTGTAGCGCTGGGCCCGCGGTGCTGATGCTGCTGGTTGCCGCGGTGCTGATGCTGCTGGTTGCTGTACGCCCCTTTGGCCCCCGGGCGGATGCTACTGGTTGCTGTAGGCTGGGCCCGCGGGCTGATGCGCTGGTTGCTGTTCCTGGGCCGCCCCTGAGCTGCTGGTTGCCCGTAGCGCTGGGGCCCGCGGCGCTGATGCTGTGGGTTTTGTAGCGCTGGGGCCCCCGGCCGATGTGCTGTTGCTTTTAGCGCTGGGGGCCCCCCCCGCTGAAAGCTGGTTTTTTTTCTGTACGCTGGGGCCGCCCCGGGGCTGATGCTGCTTTGGTTGCCCCCCCCTCTGGGCCGCGGTGCTGATGCCTTGTTGCGTACGCGGGCCCCGGGGGTTTATGCGGCTTTGGGGGCTGTACGTGGGCCCGCGGGACGAGGGGATTCCTCTCCTTGGGTTTTTGGGAGATGCCTTTGTTTAGTGGAATGGGGTTTAA
>JAODAL010044279.1:0-33032 GCA_025379985.1 Phyllomedusa bahiana
ACAGCCGAAAATTTTGACAGGGGCATTTTGGGGCCCACCGATTGCCCCCGCTGCACTCCCCTTGCGTGCTGCGACCTGGGCCTGTTCCAGAATGTTTGTGCCACTCCCACTCGCGGGGTGCAGAGCCCCCACCTCTCTGTCTGACATACGTTTTTTCAAAATGTACAGACACTTTTTTTAGGATATATCGATATAAAAATTAAAAACCCCTGTTTTTGACTCCAAATGAACCCAGTAACAAGCTTGGAAACCCCTTTGGGTATAAATTCGCTCCACAAATGGCCGGGAAAAATTTTACTTTATGTGCGTTTAAAAACACTGTTTTTACAAAATGTAAAAGCACAAACGGCTTAATTTAACCCTTCGGACATAATTAGGCTACAGGAAAAATTATATATTTTGGGCGTTGAAAAGACATTTTTTATTTTTGTCAGCACACCAGCAAAACAACGTTTAAATTAACCCCTGGATTTAAATGCCCAAAGAATTGAGCGACAAACTAGTACTTTGTAGCTGTTACTTTGCGTGTTTTCTACCCACACAAGAGATACAGTTGTAATTAACCTTTGCTGTGAATTAGGCTACGGAAAAATGTATATTTTTTGGCTTGAAAAAACTATTTCGGGGGGCCGCACACCAGCAAAAAAACCCTTAAATTAACCCCGGGATTAAATTGCGCAATAGATTTAGCACCAAAAAAGAAGGGATTTGTATTGTAAAAACGCTGTTTCTTAAAAAAGAATACAACAGGAACTGGTTTGGGATCCCACTTGATATTGAATGAAATATCAGCTGCAGTGGACGCACACTGATTTCAGCCAATACCCCAAAAAATTAAAATAGAACATTAAGAGAACAGTCTCTGAGACAACAAAACACCCACAGAAATCGCGTATAAAAAAAAATTCTTCAGTAAGCACAGCCACGGCAGCACCTCCCTATCATACAGTGAAGGGGTAAAGCTCCCCGCGTCGCGCCCGGGGGCTTATATATGCGGTGACGTCACAGAAACCCGCCGGTCTCTGATTGGCTTCATCCTGCAATTTTAGTAGGCTAGCCCTCTTCCCCCCCCAGATGCTTTGCCCCCTGTAGCGCCATTGCTCGCAGCCATTTTTTCAATAAAAGCACACTTCATTCACCCGAAGTACCCCCAAAATTTACTTTGTTCCGAACCGAAGTTTTTTAGAAAAATTTTCGAATTCCACTTCGTTAGAATCAATCGCCCATCTCTAATGAAGACCAAACCAACTCCCCTCATATTTTAAACATGGGACAACGTCTACAGCACCCGAAGGCCTGTGCAGCCTGGGAAAAAGCCCGTTTTTTTAACGTGATTCGTGCCGAAGTAATTCGGAACGAAGTTATTTTTTGCCGAGAAATTCGGCGAAGTGAACGAAACTAATTTCGGGAAATTCGCCCATCTCTAGTAATAATATAACAAGTTACAGTGACCCGGATTCTGGAGGAGGGTCTGGAAATATTTCTAGATGTAATAATATAACAAGTTATAGTGAGCGGGATTCTGGAGAAGGGTCTGGATACATTTCTAGGTGTCATAATATAACAGGTTATAGTGACCGGGATTCTGGAGAAGGGTCTGGATGCATTTCTAGATGTAATAATATAACAAGTTATAGTGACCAGGATTCTGGAGAAGGGTCTGGATACATTTCTAGATGTAATAATATAACAAGTTATTAGTGACCGGGATTCTGGAGAAGGGTCTGGATACATTTCTAGGTGTAATAATATAACAAGTTATAGTGGCCGGGATTCTGGAGAAGGGTCTGGATACATTTCTAGATGTAATAATAAAACAAGTTATAGTGACCAGGATTCTGGAGAAGGGTCTGGATACATTTCTAGATGTAATAATATAACAAGTTATAGTGACCAGGATTCTGGAGAAGGGTCTGGATACATTTCTAGATGTAATAATATAACAAGTTAGAGTGACCAGGATTCTGGAGGAGGGTCTGGATACATTTCTAGATGTAATAATATAACAAGTTATAGTGACCAGGATTCTGGAGAAGGGTCTGGATACATTTCTAGATGTAATAATATAACAAGTTATAGTGACCAGGATTCTGGAGAAGGGTCTGGAGACATTTCTAGATGTAATAATATAACAAGTTATAGTGACCGGGATTCTGGAGAAGGGTCTGGATACATTTCTAGATGTAATAATTAGTGTTGAGCGATTATTATCGACAAAGTTGAAATCGGCACAGTTTTTATGTTGATCGAAATTTTTAGATCATGCGATAATTTAGGTTAAAATCTGAGCATCATCTATTAACATCGCGCCATTTTCGGCACTTCCTGTCATTTTGGCGGCCAGCAAATCAGCTTACAGAATAGAGCAGGGTGAGATGTGTGTGCGACGTCATGGACTGGGATGTGTAATGGTTGCGATTGGCTGGAAAAATCACATGACCTCGTTTTACATAGAACAGCCCTTCCTGTTTATGATCAGTGTCTCTCAGTGTCTCATAGCAGTAGGACGTGCGCTCTGCCTGTGTCCAAACAGCTCAGCGAAATTATTCTATTTCTTCATAGAAAGCTCTACTGTTAGCTGTGATCCTTACAACTTAGTTAGATCAGAGATTGGAAGATTTTATGTAGTTAGGTAGAGAATTTTAAAGGAGCATCTACCGCTGTAAAGTCACGGAAGGGGAGCAGGTGGGGGGGGGGGCCCACAGGCGAACACAGACAAGCTCTATAAAGAATACTGGATATAGTTCACCAAGACTTAGTGTAGACATTGCACTCCAATAGCTTTATTATTAACAGTTTTCTATAGAAATATTTCCTGGATATTCGGCAGCTTGAACTTATAGGATACACATCTTTTCTAGTAAGTGCAGGTCTCTTTGTTAGTTGCAAAACTCCACTTTTATTATCAGTGTACATTTAAGATAGGTGTTCTTTTTCAATTTTGCCCATTCCAGCTTTGTTGATATATCCACCTTGCAGTTAAATTAGAATCCAGCAATTTTGTAGTCAGCACAGGTTGATAGGTGCCAAAAATACCTTTTATTATCTGAATACATTTCAGATACGTGTTTTTTCACTTTGGCGCACTACAGCTTTGTTCATTGAGGCACCTTGCACTTAAATGTGAATACAGCAATTTTGTAGTCACCACAGGTGAATTGAAAGGTGCCAAAAATACCTTTTATTATCCGAATACATTTCAGATACGTGTTTTTTCACTTTGGCGCAGGCCAGCTTTGTTGATAGATCTACTTTGCAGTTAAATTTGAATACAGCAATTTTGTAGTCACCATAGGTGAATTGATAGGTGCCAAAAAATACCTTTTATTATCCGAATACATTACAGATACGTGTTTTTTCACTTTGGCGCACTACAGCTTTGTTCATTGAGGCACCTTGCACTTGAATGTGAATACAGCAAATACTACAGGTCCTATTATAAAAAAATGTTGTTTCTAACAGACATTTGTTCTTCACACTTGTCCAAAGTGGCTCAAGGGTCATGCTTTGAATTTTTGGGGGCATTTTCCTGTGACATGCAGCTATACTACAGGTCCTATTATGATAAAATGTTGTTTCTGACAGACATTTGTTCTTCACAATTGTCAAGAATGGCTCAAGGGTGATGGTTCTGTTAGAAACAGGAATAGGTAGGACACTGTTAATGGACACATATTACAAAATGACTTGTTTTTGCAAGATCTTTAACATAGCTATCAATCCCTGTATTGAGACAACCCATTTAATACAATTAAAAAAATAGAAACAAAGACATGGTGGGATTCCATCCTATTTTAAAAATGTGTTTTCTAGAATTAAACTACTAAAAAACTTGCATGTACAAAATAGCTGTTAAAAAAATTCCTCTGAATTGTACAAGAAGGTACAGGAAAACTTGACCAGATGTAGTTATTCAGAGGACATGGAGTATGGAGCACGGACAGAGAACAAAGATCAGACAATTTCCTCCAGCACGAAGAGTAAAATGAGAAAAAGAATGCCAAGAAAAAGGCCACCTGGGTGGAACAGGAGCGATAACCACCAGTATAACCAAGTGAAGCGCAATTGGAGCGCTCTCATACGGAGGGGCAAGCGCTACCCAGGACAGGGACAGTATATGTCCAGTGAAACTAAAATGGTGGTTGAAAGACTCCTTTTTCCGGCACTTTTTAATCTGTGGGTCAGACAGGTTTGGGGCTCATGCTGTGGCCCAGGACAGGTATAGTCAATGTCCAGTTCAACTAAAATGATGGTTCAAATCATACTGCCTTCTGGCACTTTTTAATTTGTGGGTGATGCAGGTTTAAGGGTCAGGCTGTGGTACAAGACAGGGATAGTGAATGGTGTGTGATTTTTTTTCTGTGGCTTTCATAACCTAAGTGTTGCCTAAGATGTAGCACGTATCCATTTGACTGTTGTGGCTGTTAATCCAGCTTCTCCACCCTGTATCGGGTGTAAGAATGAAGGTGTTGTTGCTCTCCCATAGACTTTAATGGTCATCGGCGATAATCTATCATCGACCATCGAATATCTTGTCGATGATGGCCGACTATCGACCATCGACCGATGTCGATAGCCAACGTAATCGCTCAACACTAGTAATAATATAACAAGTTATAGTGACTGGGATTCTGGAGAAGGTTCTGGATACATTTCTAGATGTAATAATATAACCAGTTATAGTGACTGGGATTCTGGAGACGGATCTAGATACATTCTCTGTGGTTACTTCCTGGCTCTAAACGTCCCAGCAAAAGCACTGGTAGACTTACCCACTCGCTATATCAGTGTACCTGCCTGGAACCTGCATACACCTTACATGTATAAATTGCAAGCAGAGATAGACACACTGAAAGTTTGGGCATCCAGTTGCAAAATGAGATTTAGTGTGGATGACTATAAAAAGATATACATTGGATACTAATAATCTTCAGGCATCATATGAACTGGGGGTAATAATCTGCAGGCATCATATATTCTGGGGGTAATAATCTGCAGGCATCATATATTCTGGGGGTAATAATCTGCAGGCATCATATGTTGTGGGGGTAATAATCTGCAGCATCATATGTTTTGGGGAAATAATCTGCAGGCATCATATGCCCTGGGGGTAATAATTTGCAAGCATCATATGTTCAGGAAGTAATAATCTGCAGGGGGGAGAAAAACAGGAAGAGTCAATTGTAGAGAAGGATTTGGGTGAATTGCAGATCATGGATTACATAGCACAATGTCAGTCAGCTGCCTCTAAGGCCAGCAAGATACGACCATGTTTAAACTTCTTAAGGGCCAAACTATTGTCAGCTTTTTGGGTTTCTGTTTTCATCTCCATCTTCCAAGAGCTTTAACTTTTTCACTCTTCTGTTGACAAAGCAATACGGTTAGAATTTTCTAACATTTAATGAATGTACAAGTCTCGAAAAGAAAAAAAAACAAACAAATTATTTGGGGGGTGGAATGGAAAAGTAAAAAAACCTTCATGACAGAATTTTTTTAATCTAATTTTGTTTGACAGAATTCACCGTGTCACATAAATGATAGGATAACATTATGCTCCTGGTCAGAGCGACTCCGGTAATACCAAATTTATAAACTTTATTGTTTTACTACTAAAAAAAAAAAAAAAAATCCTGTTTTTTTACTTATAGTTTTTCAATTTTGGAGTTCATAGAACATTATGATCACTTTTTATTCAATTTACTTTGGAAAATAGAGTGACCAAAAAAATAAAATAATATGCTGTGTGTTTTTTTTTTATTCACTTAAATTTTAGCATTCGAGACTTTAAATAACAATACCAATCACATACATTTTTTATTGTTTTTCAAGATATGTAATATTAAATTTTTTTTCTACTTTACACATACACAAACACACACATATATATATATATATATATATATATAATATCTATATATATATATATATCTATCTATCTATATATATATATAATATATATCTCTATATAATATATATATATATATATATAAATATATATATATATATATATATCATATCTATTTAACTCTCTCACAGTTTCTCTAATCTATCATTATACTAATATATTATTTTTTTTTTTCTTTTACTATAATGTTTACTCTCCTAGGGATCTCTTGATCACTTGTACAGTATACCGTAGTTCTTATGGCAGGATGTAATAGAAGCACCAGCATGGCCAACCTTGGCTTCCATGTCAACTGAATGGCACCTTGTATAATGTTTATTACTCATCCTGGCCACTGATGGTTGATGTCAGCTACAGTAACCACCCGGCAACTGAGAACCATGCCCCTTTAAATCACTTAATAGTGCCAGTGTCGGCAGTTGGACCTCTCTTAATATGATATTGATGGCCTAAGAAGCTGTTCGTGGTCAAGCCTAGACTTTGTACATTGGGGCTGATCTCCCTGAGTCGGTATCTGATCTGCAAATACAACACAATATCAGCAGCACAATAAAGGCACTAAAAACGGTCAGCGTTTCTACTACTATGTAACATATGAAAAAATTTGAGGTTCTTTGTGCACATTAGTTCCCGGCGCCGCCGCTATCCGCCGCTATCCGCCGCCGATCGTTAGGGTCCTAAGCCGCTACCAGTCGCTAAGCTATCGGCTTAGCGGCTTAGGACCTTGGCGACGGCAGCGGTGGCGGGTCCGCCGGACGCACATACAGTTAGATGCTTCAGCGGAGCAGAGAGCTCCGCGGAGTTCGCTGTGGCCGCAAGCAGGATGCGGCGGGGTGCGCGCCGGAGTGCACGGGCGGTGTGCGCGTCATCACGCTGCCCGCGCGCGGCCGGGTGACGTCACGCCGCTGAAGAAAAGACCGGGAGCAGCGACCGCGACAGCGGCGGGGAGCGAGGTCAGGTAAGTGCTGTCAGGGTATTACTTTTAATTGTCTCTATTCATGCTGGGGGCCTATTATCTATTGTTATATTGCAGGAGGGGCTATTATCTACTGTTATATGTGCAGGGAGGGGGGCTTTTATCTATTGTTATATGTGCAGGGAGGGGGGCTATAATCTATTGTTATATGTGCAGGGAGGGGGGCTTTTATCTACTGTTATATGTGCAGGGAGGGGGGCTTTTATCTACTGTTGTTATATGTGCAGGGGGGGCCTATTATCTATTGTTATATGTGCAGGGAGGGGGGCTATTATCTATTATATGTGCAGGGGGGGCTATTATCTATTGTTATATGTGCAGGGAGGGGGGCTATTATCTACTGTTATATGTGCAGGGAGGGGGGCTAATATCTACTGTTATATGTGCAGGGGGAGGGCTATTATCTACTGTTATATGTGCAGGGGACTATTATCTACTCTTATATGTGCAGGGAGGGGGGCTATTATCTACTGTCATATGTGCAGGGGGGGCTATTATCTACTGTTATATGTGCAGGGAGGGGGGCTATTATCTACTGTTATATGTGCAGGGAGGGGCTATTATCTACTGTTATATGTGCAGGGAGGGGCTATTATCTACTGTCATATGTGCAGGGAGGGGCTATTATCTACTGTTATATGTGCAGGGAGGGGGCTATTATCTATTGTTATATGTGCAGGGAGGGGGCTATTATCTACTGTTATATGTGCAGGGAGGGGGGCTATTATCTACTTGTATACGTGCAGGGAGGAGCTATAATCTACCTACATATGTGCTGTGAGGCCTATAAGCTACCTATAGATACACGTGCTGTGGGGCCTATAAGCTATCTATATACCTGCTGGGGGACCTAAACCTGCCTATATACCTACGGGGGGATCCATAACCTGCCCATATACCTGCTAGGGGACCCATAACCTGCCCATATACCTGCTAGGGGACCCATAACCTGCCCATATACCTGCTGGGGGATCAATAACCTGCCTATATACCTGCTGGGGGCATAAAAAACTACAAAACCTTTTAACCTATTTGGAGATATATAAAGTATATAACCCCTACTAGGGGACTTTAAAACTTACGGGGGGCCCCTTTTTACCTTCACGGGGGGACCAAAAATTTACTGCGTTGTGAAGCCCGCTAACGGGTCGTTAAGCCGGTTTTTAAGGCCTCAGCTAAAGGGTCAGTTGGATAAGAGTTAGAAAATCGCCCCCGCGGACTCCATCGGTTGTTAAGCCGGGTTGGGTTAAGGCCTCACCCCAAGTTTTTTTGATAAGATTTAGCAATGGGACTCCGGGGGAACCCCCGTCGGGTTGTTAACCCGTTTTTAAAGGGGCCTAAGTGGATTGTTAAGCCCTTTAAGCAATGGGATCCGGGGACTATTGCCCCATTTTTTGATAAAAAACCTGTAAATCCCCGGTTTACGAGGCAAGGTGACCAAAATTAGGTGGAACCTACGGTACATGCTATCTCTTTTTGGGGCCACATGTATAAAACGTTTTTAAGGGGAAACTTATCTTTTTGCCTTTATAGAAAACCTAAAAAAGGTTCTCAAATGGGGGGCCCCTTGGGTGTCTTTTCAGGCCTCCACTTTTTCGGGGTTTAAAATTTTTCGACTCTCACATGATAGCATAAAGGGCCCTTTGGAGCGTTATTATTTTTTATTATTATTATTATCGTTTTTTTTGGGAACCCCCTTTTTTCCGGGGGCGGCTTTACAGTCGGGGCGGGGTCATAAATAACTTTGGGTCAAACAATTAAAAGGACAATAAGTGACAAAAACCCGGTCCCGGAGGGAAAGAGGTCCCTCCCCCCGCAAAGGGTTTTACAATCCCCGGGGAAAGGGGGTGAAGAGACGGGAGGTGAGGGGAGACATGTTTGTGGGGCGGGGGGAGTCGGAAAAGGTTAATTTTGGGTTATAGGAAAACCCGAAAGGTAGGTTTTTTCGGGTTTACTTTTGAACCCGGTGAGAGAGGGGGAGAGATGAGGTGTTGGGGCAGTAAAGTTCCAAAAGTTGGGGAAGCCGAGAAAGTTTTTGGGAGCGGTTATGTGGGGAAAGGTGATAAGGGGGAGACCCAGAGGAAAAGGCCCTTTGAGGAGCGGAGGTTGCTTTGAGGGGAGGTATTTAGAGTTTAAGGCAAAAGTATATAAAAGGGGAAGGGGTTATGGGAGCCTTGTAGGTCAAATTTTGCTAGCTTAAAACTGAATCCCGGGGGGCCCAAGGGGTAGCCTAAAGGGGATCGGCAGAGGGGAAGGCGGGGGGAGTAGCGGGGGGAGGGGTTTGGAAATCAGAGGGCCCCAGCAGAGTTAAGGGGGTTTTGGAGGGGAGCGAGGGGGCTAGTGGGGGGGCCCCCCCGAGGAGGATGTTCCCGTAGCCCAAGGCGTGAAAATGACGGGGGAAATGGACCAGTTTTTTTTGGTGCTTTCGGGTTAAGAAATGAGGGGTTTTCCCTGGAAATTTTTTAGGTGGAGGTGAAGGCAGAGGTGGGGGTTTTGGATTGTCTTTTTTTTGAAGGAAAGTTTGGGGATTTTCAAAGATTTTTCCCAAGGCAGCGGACCTTGGGTGCGGTGAGGGGAGGGGTAGCCAAAAAACAGTGATAAAAGATGGGGTGGAAAAGTTTGGATTTGGGCGGGGGGGAAGGATAATAAATTCATTTTTTTTCCCCCACGTTATTTTTTAAGGAGACGGGGGGAGAAAAAGGGAGGAAAATGGAGGGACAGACAGTCAGGGACCCGGGGGTTTAAGAGAGGTAAATCTGGGGGGGAGTTTTTTTTTTGTTAAATTTGGGTACATAAACATACGGGTGGTATTAAAGCCGTGTGATGCTATGAGCTGCCCGGGAGGCCAAGAGTGTAGATAGAAAAGGTAGGGGGCCCAAAGGGACAGCCCCCTGGGGGAAACACCAACAGAGAAGGGCGGGGGGAGGGGAGGGTGGCCGAGAGTGAGAAATGCTGAAGTCCGATCAGTTTGAGGTACGGGGAAAAGTTCCAGGAAAGAGCCAAGTCCGTTAAACCAAAGGGCGGGGGAGGATTTGTACCCAGGAGGGCAGGGTCGACGGGTGCCCAAAGGCAGGGGGCCCGGGTCTAGGAGGGGGAGAAGAAACAGAGAAGGGGCGTGAGGCTTTGGCAGTTGCTAGGTCGTTGGTGACTTTGTTTAGGGCGGTTTCAGTAGGGGTGGGGGGGCGGAAGCCCGTTTGGAGGGGAAAAGGGGGAGGTTGGGGAGAGGGGGGAGGAAAGTTGAAAAATGGACGTGTTCTAAAAGGGTTTTAAAAGGCGAATGGGAGCAGTGAGAGGGGCGAAAAGTTGGTAAAAATGGGAGGGGTCGAAAGAGTTTGGTTTTCTTTAGGAGGGGGGTGTTGGTGCATTTTTAAAATTGGGGGAAGGGAAATGCCGGGGGGTTAAAAGATAGATTGAAGGGGGGTTTGGGGGAGGCTGGGATGAAAAACAGCACTAAGGTCAGGGATGGGGGTGAGTTTGGAAGGGGTCAAGCCCAACAGGTGTGAGGTTCGATTTGGACAGGATGAGGAAAGCTTTCAGGGGGTGCCCGGGTTTTGAGGGGCGATTAGGGGGGAATAGCCCATGAGCGGGTACAGGGGTGGGTTTGGGGGGACACTGCGGGAAAATAGAGGGGGGTGTGGGGACTGCGGGGTGAAGTTTTGGGTCTGATGAGATTTTTTTTATTATGGAAGTGATTTGCAAAATCGCCCTGCTAAAGGGGAGAGAGGGGGGGGGGGGTTTGCTGGGGGAAAACGCGGGAAAGGGGTTTGGAAGGGTTTTTTAAAAAGTTTTTATGGGGTTGGGGGACAGGGAGGTTTATAGTTTTGGGTGAAATAGTTTTTTTGGGTGAGGTAAGTCAAAAATTTAAATGTGTGCAGTGATTCTTATTTTGAATTGAAGTCAGTGGTGGACCCGGGTTTTTTTTCCAGCGGCTTTTCGGGAAAACCTCTGGAAGCCGCCTCGCTGTTTGGTGGAGTCTGTGTGCCGGGTTGTCTTTTCCCTTTTGCGGGTTCCCGTTGTGTGGAGAGGAAACGACAGCCAACGAGGTGGAGGTGAATTTTGGGTTTTTTGTAGAAATGTGGGGGGCTCGTCTGGGTCAGCAAATGAGGAAAGGTAGGAGAGGGGCAAAAGGGGTCGAGAGGGGGGGTAAGGGGGGGGGGGGGGGGGGGGGGGGGGTTTTGGGGGGGGGGGGGGGGGGGGGGTTTTTGTATTTGCGTGGGGGTGTACTGATTTGGTTCAGGGGGGGGCAGGGGGAGTGGTGAAGGAGGAAAAAGGTGGGCAGGTTTTGGTTTAAAGGGAAGGGGAGGGGAGAGTTTGAGGGTTAGATAGGGGGCAAAAGGCGGGTTTAAGATGAGGGCCAGTGTGTGTCCAAACTTTATGAGTGGCTTTCCCGAGGGTCCACCTTTGGGGGAGGCCAAGGGAAAAAGGGAAGTGAATTGTTAGTAGTGGAGTGGGGGGTATCGAGTGGGAATGTTAAAAACTCCCATGATAATAAATGGGGATGTCGGTGGGAAAAAAAGTGGAGGAGCCAGGAAGGAAAGTGGGCAAAAGGGAAAGGGGTGGAAAGGGCCCCGGGGGGTCGGTAGACAAAGCCCCTTGGGGTTGGAGGGGGGGGGTTAGATGCGGACAGAAGCCCTCGAAGGGGGGGAGGGGGGGGAAGGGAAATGGTGGGAAAGGAAAAGGAAAAGGGGCAGGTATCTGACAGAAGAAGGGGGAGACACCTTTCCCCCATGTGGGCGTTTGCATGGGCAGGATTGAAGGTTGGATCTGTTGCGTATAAAAAACCTTTTGGGGATGTCCCAATTAAAGATTTGGAAAAATTTGCCCGTTGGGACGGTGGGCGGGGAAGGGGCCTGTCCCCCGGGGAGGGGGGGGGGGGGGGGGGGGGGGGGGGGGGGGGGGGGGGCGGGGGGGGGGGTTGGGGGGGCGGCGAGGGGGGGCGGGGGGGGGGGAGGGGGGGCTGGGGGGGGGGGGGGGTCCCCGGGGGGGGGGGGGGGGGGGGGGGGCCCAAATCAATGATGTGGTGGAGCAACATAAGGCAGCACTGCAGGCTCAGCTGGAAGCCGTCAAGAAGAGATTACCAGTAATAAACTTTGCACTACAGGTTGTATCTGAAATAATTAATCAGCTCGCTGCACACAAGTCCAGCACCGGTGAAAATCAGTCAACCTTAAAAACCTACACAGAACGATAAATGTTCAGATGAATGTTTCATGGAAGTAGGAGGAATCTGGGGTTGGGAAAACCCATGCCAAAAGCCCCCCCATGCGGGAAAATGAAAGGGGAGGATTTGGTAAAGAGTTTTTAGCACTTGTATAGCACAAGAACTTCACCATCGGAAAGTGGTCCTAAGTAGTTTTTGGGGTGATTTTTTTCGGGAAAAGTTGAAATCCGGCAAGGTTTTTGTTTTTGGGTGGAAATTTCCAGATATGCATAATTAAGGTTAAAATTTTGAGCATCATCTATTAAGATCGCGTTTTTTTTGGCGCTTCCCGTAATTTTGGCGGGCCAGCAAAATCAGATTACAGAATAGAGGGGGGTGAGATGTGTGTGCGACTTTATGACTGGGATTTGTTTGGTTTCGGGTTGGCTGGAAAAAAAAACCACAAGACCCGTTTTTTCATAGAACAGCGTTTCCTGGTTCGCCCCAGGTGTCTCTCAGGCCCTCTCAAGGGATAGGAACCCGCGCTTGCCTGGGCCAAAAAATCAGGGGAAATTAGTCTAAAATTTTCCCCAGGAAACCTCTTTTTTTATTAGCTGTTGGGTCCCTTCCAAATTTTTTTAGATTAGAGATTTGAAAAAATTTTTTTTGGGAGTTTTTTTTAGAAAATTTTATTTTAAAACAGCCCTCAACCGCGTAAAAATTACCGGCGGTTTTGGGGGCGGGGGAGGGGGGGCCCCGGGGGCCCAACACAGACAAGCTCTATCTATAAAGAACACTGGATAAAGTTCAACCAAGACTTTTTGTAGACATTGTAGTGGAAAAATCTTTTTTATTAACATTTGCTATTGAAATAAATTTCCCGGGTATTGGGGGAGCCTGAACTTATTTGGGGGGAAAAAATCATTTCTAGCAACTGCAGGTCTCTTTTGTTGCCCCAAAAAAGCCACTTTTTTTAAAAAAAGTATACATTTCAATAGGTGTTCATTTTCAAATTTTTCCCCATTTCACCTTGACTGGGTTTATATATCCACCTTGCATTTAAAATTTCATACAGCAATCTTGTAGTCAGCACGGGTTTTTTTGTTGCCAAAAATACCGTGTATCGTACGAAAACATTTACAGTTTCGGTTTTTTTACTTTTTCCCCGCCCAAACATTGTTTAAAATTTACCACATCCACTAAATCTTAAAACAGCAATTCTATATTCCCCCACAGGAAAGAAAGGTGCAAAAAAAAACCGTTTTTTTTACCAAAAAATAAAAAGTTTTCGTGGTTTTTTTTACTTTTTGCGCCCCCACATTGTTCATTTACACAGCATCTACTAAAATCTTTTTAAAAAAGCAATTTCCCATATTCCCAAAGGGGAATTGAAAAGGGGCAAAAAAAATCGTTTATTATACGAAAACATAACCGTTAACGTGTTTTTTTTCTTTGCGCACCCAGGGATTGTTCATTGACACAGCATCTACGTAAATCTTTAAAAAAGCAATTCTATAGTCACCAAAGGGGAATTTAAAGGTGCAAAAAATAAACCCTGTATTATACGAAAACATAACAGATACAGACCCCCTTTTCCCCTTTTTTTTGGCACTTTTTAACTGGGGGGCAGCAGGTTTAATGGTCAACTGCCGGGCCAGGAACCAGGTAAAAGTCCCAAATTTTCCCGTGAAACTAAAATGGGGGTTTAAAGATCCTTTTTGCGCACTTTTTAAATTTTGGGGTCCAAAGCAGGGTTTGGGGGTCAAGCTGGTTCCAGGACAGGGATAAATTTAATGTTTCCCTTCAATAACATAAAGGTTCCAAAACAAAACTGCCTTCTGGCACTTTTTTAAATTTTTGGGTGATGCAGGGTTTTAAGGGGCAAAGGGTGTTGGGAAAAAGACAGGGATAGGGAAATGGCTGGAAATTTTTTTTTTGGGGACTTTTATAAAACCCCAGGGTGTTGCCTAAGAAGTAGCACAAATCCCTTTGACTGTTTTTGGATGTTAAAATTTTAGCTTTTCCAAACCTTGGGTTTGGGGGTAATAATGAAAAAGGTTTTTTGTTCTCTCCCTAACTTTAATGGTAATCGCTCATAAACGAATGCCCACATCGAAAAACCTTATCGATAGCGGGCCCACATCGACAAACGTTTGAACCCCGATAGCCAACGCAAATCGCTCAAAACAACCCCAAAGGGTTAATTTCCCCCAAATTTTAAAAGGGGGGCCCTTTAAAGGGGGATCCAGAGTTTTATGCAAGTGTAGCACCCAAAAATTTTGCTCTCTATATTACCAGCGACATATCGCTTAACACAGGCCATGCCTACTACACACAACTATGCAGCTGCTCTGGAAGAAAGCTCATTGAGGAGTTTGATTTCACCCAACTGTTTGAATGTTGAATAGACTATTCAGATTCCAGGAGAGCTGAAGGATGCCGCTAAACTGTTCCTAAACCTAAACCAATACACTTCTACCATTATTATCTCCACAAATATAGTGATAGAGGCCAGTCTACACAGGTTCTGCAGACTGTATATTACCCATAGTTGGCAACTTTTGAAAATGGAAAAGCAGAACGAAAGGGCGGCAGGACACGCCCACACCCCCAACTTCATGGACACCCCACTTTTTGGGTGTGCCACCCCCCTTCAAAAAAGCCACACCCACTCCGCCTAACTGCATAATGGCTTTGGGGAAAGCTAGGTAGATGCCCTTATACCAGGTAGTACCCCCCAAAACCCAGGTAGTGCCCCTTACGCATAGATGCCCCCTTGTACCCAAAGTAATGCCCCCTTTTATCAAGGGAAAATCCCCCTTTGTTAGCGGGGAGATGCCCCCTTATAGCCAGGTATTTGCCCCCTTTAGAATCCAGGAATTCCCCCCTTTATAAGCCGGTAGATGCCCCCTTTTGTTACGGGTAATGGGCCCCCTTTTTAGCAGGTAATGGCCCCCTTTAGTAGCCGGGTAGTTGCCCCCTTTTAAAAACCGGTAGTTTCCCCCTTTAGAAGCCAGTAGTTGCCCCCTTTGTTAGCCAGAAGTTGCCCCCTTTAGTAGCCAGAAATTGCCCCTTTGTACAGATAGATGCCCCCTTTGATAGCCAGGTAGTTGCCCCCTTTGATAGCCAGGTATTTCCCCCCCTTTATAGCCAGGTATTGCCCCCTTGATAGCCGGGTTATTTTGCCCCCATTATAGCGGGTAGTTGCCCCCATTGATAGCCAGTTAGTTGCCCCCCTTTGATACAGGTAGATCCCCCAAACTAAAAAAATAAAATAATAAAAGCCACATACCTTACCAGGCTCCTGCAGCTCCACACCTCCCGGCCGTCTCCTCACGTCGCGGGGGAAAAAGAGTGCAGCCGCGCGTCACCCCCCTGCGCCCTGACCTGTAGTACACGCAACCCCCCAAACCCGGGGGGGAAAAGGGGGGGGGGAGGAAAGTCCCTCCTGCCTCCTCCTCACACAGACTCCGGGCGGGGGAAGCGGCGCTGGGGCCCCGCTTCACCCGCCTTAGGAGGGGCCCAGCGCGCAAGAGTAGGCACCACCTACTCTTGCCCGCGGTAATTTAAAGAACCCCCCCCCCCCGGGGGGGGGAATGCCCAACTCTGCCGGGAGGCGGGGGGGACCCCAAATAGCGGACCCCCCCGCCAAAAATGGAAGAGTTGGCATGTATGATATTTTCCTCCATAAGTGACCATAAGTGGTAGACACCGTGTACCAGACTTGCAAACGATATTAAACCCCAACAGTAAAACCCAACAGTGGTACAAACCCTGACACAGGGTCGCAGTCTGTATATTACCTCCATACAGTCACCATAATGGAAAAACACTAGTGACACAGGGTCTGCAGACAATTACCTCAATACAGTGACCATATAGTGGTAGACACCTTTTACACAGCCTGCAACTGTAATTCCTCCATACAGTACCATAAATTTTTGTACCAGTTACACAGGCTCTTCAGACTGTAATGACCTCATACAGTACCATATATGGTAGACACCCCTGTACACAGGCTCTGCGACTGTAATATTACCACCAAAAAGTACCAAAGTGGTAATTCCTTTTTACACAGGCTCGCAGACTGTATATTACCTCCATGCAGTGACTATATAGTGGTAGACACCAGTGTACACAGACTCTGCAGGACTGTATTATTACCTCATACCTGTGACCATATAGGCGGTACGCTAACCAGTGTACACAGCTCTGCAGACTGTATAGTGTACCTCCCTTATGTGACCATATGGTAGTAAGAAGTTCCAGTGTAGCATCTAAGGCTCTGCAGAATGTAGTTTACCTCCTAGTGCGTGAATATATGTGGAGGGTGAGGGTTGGTCTTCCTAGATCGAGATCTAGGTGGGCGCTTTTAGTAGTAGACACCAGTGTACACAGGTTGTCTCTGCAGACTGTTTTCGTACCTCCATACTGTGGACCATCTAAGCGGTAGAAACAGTGCTGAAAGGCTTCTGCAGACTGTATATTACCGTATCATATAGTATGACCCTATTAGTAGAGTATGATTCCAGGTACAAAGCTCTGCAGGACAGTATATTCCTCATACATGTGACCATATAGCGGTAGAAACCAGTGTACACTGGCTCTGCAGAACGTGTAGATCTAAGCTCCATTTAGTGACCTGTGATAGTGGTAGACTGCAGTGTACACAGGCTCTGCAGACAATATATTACCTCCATGCAGTGACTATATAGTGGTAGACACCAGTGTGCAATATCCAATCCTCCCACCAGCCCACATACAATATCCACCCCCCACCAGTTGATTATTGCCACATAGTCTTCTTTCCCCATGATGCCATATATTTTGTGAAGTGCATCAGTCCCTCCTGCAGGCATAAACAGTCCCACGACATGATGGCTGCATCCCCATGTTTTCACGGTTGGGCTGGTGGTTCTTGAGCGGCTTCAAGCTTCTCCCTTTTTCTCCAAACGGAAGAATGGTCATCTATGGCCAAACAGTTTCAATTTTAGTTTTGTCAGGACCAACAGGTCGGTTCTGCAACAAATGTAGGTTTTTGTTCCTGTGCATTTGCAAACATTAATTGGTTATCTTATGTCCGCGTCCCCCTTTGGAGTAATGGCTTCTTCCTTGGCAGAGCGGCCTTTCGCGGCCCATGCTGATACAGTCATAGACGTTTCACTGGGATAACGACTCAATCCCTTACCTGCTTGCCACCAGTGCCACTCATTCACAAGGTCTTTTGGTTTGTTGGTGTTAGGCACAGTCAACAAGCGTTCATCTCTGAGACACAGAACCCGTCTCCTTCCTGAGCGGTATGATGGCTGGACAGATTCCACTGTCTTGTTGTACTTGCGCATTTAATTATTCGAATTGTTTGTACAGATGAACGAGGGCCACTCTCTTACTGTATCTGCATAAACTGCCTCCGCATGGATGGATCAGACTGTGTGCAATGTCACTAATCTCTTCCTGATAGCTTGGCGGATTTATTTAGACTTTCCCATGATGTTAGCACACAGACTGCAGCTGTGTTGTCTGGATGATGCATTAAAAAAACCATCGAAACAGTGTGTTTTAATTAACTCAGATATGCCAAAGCTTCCAAAGACTGTGATAAGTATCTATGGTGCTGCCCCTAAATTGTTGAAGGGAGAGGTAATCTTAGTGATCCTCCTACAGTCTGTAAGAGTTGAAGGACGGCAGAGTGAGGAACCTTGTCTACTTGATGTACCCTTAACTGTGCTGTACCAGTGTGAAGATTTAACAGAGTGTAATGTGCTACAAGTATCTGATCCATGAGTAAAATCTAAAGTTGAGAAGTCTCTATGGTTGATTTTATGCACTAGTGACTACACACACGCCTCAGCAATTCGAGGCTTGTGTGTCACATCAACGTTTTTGATCCTTTTTTCGGATGCCTGTTTTTGAGAGGTGAAAGCGGATCCGGAAAAAACGTAACAGTGTGATACTTTTTTTAGATCCGTATTGTATGCTTTTTCACTTGCGTTTTACGAATCTCTCTCTCCCAGCAGTTCACCCTATCCCAGCAGTTCACCATCTCCCAACAGTTCACCATCTCCCAACAGTTCACCATCTCCCAACAGTTCACCATCTCCCAGCAGTTCACCATCTCCCAACAGTTCACATCTCTCCATGGCGAGTTCACCATCTCCCAGCAGTTCACCATCTCTCCTGCTTCCCTCTCCTCCATCTGCCGCCGCCGCTCACCTGTGATCCCCCAGTCCCTCTCCTCATTCTGCCGCCGTCGATCACCGGATCTCCCCCAGCTCCCCTCCTCCAACTGCCGCCGCTGCTCACCTGCGATCCCCCAGCAGCCGCCGGACGCTGCTGCTCACCTGCGATCCCCCAGCAGCCGCCGGAGCGCCGCTGTCGCCTTCCACCTATGCGTATCCGCCCAGCAGCTGCGCCGGACGCCGACGAGCACCGCGACTCACCATAGCAGCCGCCCAACTACAGCTTTTCGTAGCATCCGCTTTCTCACGACGCAAAGCGCAAGCAGATACGGTTACCCGGAGTGGGTAGGCTTTTGGTCAGGTGCCAAAAAGAGAGCGACTCCTTTATCTCCTATGGCTTTTCACTTGCGTAGGAAGCAAGACAGAATTGACATGTCAATCTCTTAAATGCGGTTGCGAATAAAATAATAGCAGCGCTAGATGTGCTCTTCAAAAGCGGGGTCATCGCGTGATCTCCCGTGTGAAGACAGCGCATGCGGCATTTTGCCATTGAACTCAATGTTAATCCACACTCGATCAATTGTTAGATCCTGTTTGCGGATCCGTGAAACGGATCCGTAAAACAGATCACAAAAACGTCTTGTGAACAAGCCCCTACACCGGTAGGCCTGACGTCCACACACATATACTCCTAGAGCAAATCTGCCGGTTTACAATAGGATTAAGGGAAAACAGATTTACATTCTAAATTGACAATGTTTCTTATATTGGACATCTCCTATGATTTATTGCCGTATTTTGCAGATGATATTACATTACATTCCTGCCAATTAGTTCAGAAATTGTTACATTTCCGTATATTGCAGAATTTTCTCCAGCAGATCACGAGGTTTATGCTTCAGGTTTTTAACAGAAACAGTTTTGCAATGGTTCAGTGAAATATGACAGAAATTTGAACACGACGTACGAACCATGATATTTTGTATGAAAAAAGAAAAAAAGAAAAATGACTCAGTGAAGGGTTAATTTCACCATCTTATTCACTAGTTTAGAAACCTAACGTCTTTAGCGTTGAATGAAATAATCAGCTTAAATATATGTACACTAATGATGTGTTTGTTAGGAATACAGCTCACAAGTCCTTCATTACTGTGACAGGAGAGAACAATCTTGTTTAATTCACCATTCGGAGATGACTGTTTATGGTGACTTTCTTGGAGTGTAATGATAAATTACAGAACATTTGCAAAAGAAAAAAAAAAGGCGAAAAAACAATGAAACAACCTCCAGATTTGCTTCTCCTCGCAGTTGGCATTGTGTCTCTCCAGTGGAGAACGAGGTGATGGATTTAGAGAGTATGTGTCTTCCATGCGGAGCTATGGGAGCGCCGGATTATAATTCAGATGATAATTGTATTCTACAGGGAAGAGTAGAGTTCGGAAATTAAAGGGGACCTCCAGTTTGATCCCTTAGTTACATGGAGATGAACGGTGGAAGGGGCGGAATGTTGATGCCATGTTTATCCCCATACATCCTGGTGCTGGTAAAGGTCTATGTAATGAAATCACTTCGTAATCCAGCTACATAGGAGGCTGGTGCTGACTGCTAATTGCAGCTGAAACCTGCCATTTTTTGTGCTGTATTTGGGGACGGTTTTCAATTGAATGGGACAATAATCCACTGTTTTCCAAAGAAATAAAGCAGACTATTGGGCATGTTCCAAGTTTTGTTGGAAAATAAATTAGTGAGACTGCTTGGTCTCCGGCGTATTTGGTGTTGGAGAAAATCGTGCGATTTTGGAAATCGGACGCGTTGTTCAGAAAATCGGACCTGTGTGGACTGAGATTTTCTTTTGAGTTCTGTGTGGGAATGGTTGAAGGTATCAGGTTTTGCAGTTGATATGTTCTCATATTAATTCTGAAAGAAACGTGTCAAAAACTAACTATAAACACTCACCATGCAGTCATGGATTACTGACCTATGATGAATGGTTACGTCCTGATGGCGGTAAGGAGCTTTGTAGTGGGATCGCAGCATGCCTGGTGTTAGCTGCTAATTGAGATGCTAACAACCCCGCGGGCCACTATACTCAGCGGGAGAGGAGATGCACCACCCGACGCTGTTTAACCCCTTATATGCCATGGCGTCTAAATGAATGAGAAACGGTGCTGTGCACAATTTCTCACCCTGAAGGGAGCACCCGCGGCTCAATCGTGGGCTCCAGATTGGTGAATATGGCAGCTGGGAGCCTTGTGAAGTGGGGGAAGTGGAAGTGGGGAAACCACCATCTTTGTACACCCTAATGCATTGTATTATGATGAATTAGGCTGTATAAGTGATTGATTGCGATCTATGGTGATGCACCCCATGGGAATCTCAAAGTTTAAAGTTAAAAAAAAAAAAAAAAATAATATTATATATAGTATATAGTTATTATATATCATATATTATAAATGATAGGATAAATATATTATATAATATATTATATATATATATATTAAAAAAAGAGAAAATGAGCATCACTTCCAATAAAGACAAAATGCGGGGTGATAAGCGACAAAAAGTTAGGGCCAAAAGGACTTCTATGTTCAATATCAAGGAAAAATCGCAGCACTTCACTTGGTAATAGTGAAAAACGTAGTTGTGCTTTATTCCCGACATGCTCAAACCTGTATATATATATATATATATCAATATATTGAGTGGTACAATATAATGGAATATCTAGCAAAGTACATTCAAAAATGTAATTTGCAGCACTCAACGGTTGTCAGCGAGAAAAACGGTGTGAACAATAGTGTGTGGTTATTGCCCAATGATCCACTAAAAAACTGTGGGAATAAAACTGACACGTTTTGTTTTCACGTTTTTACTCGCGTGGACTACCTGAGTGCTTGCCAAACATTGTTGTTCTGAATGGTAGTGATGAAAAGATTGGCTTCGCAATGCTGGGAGAGACCTGTTTTGTGGCACCCGCTGAAACTTATTATAGTGGAAAAGTTGCGGTGAGTTGCTCTTTGATGTTTTAGCAGAATGAAGGCTAGCTAGCGCTATATGCCTATTATTTTTTTACCCACTCAAATATTTGCTACGTAATTGAAGTTGAGGAGTCACCGTTTGTTAGGCATTTGATTGGTGGGTTTGATCCTGGGTGCGTCTTCTCCACTTTGTGGAGTCTGCAGCACTTAGTATCGGTTAGGACTCCTCTACTGCCCGTGATTCATAGGTAGCGGGGGGTGCCATCCTCAGCATACATTGCCTCCCTAAGTACTGGTGTATTTGAGTTGGTTGCCCTTACTTAAAATGTCTGAAGTTAACTTATTATACATAGTTGACATGCGCGGGTGATCGTCCTATCATAGTGAGCTTTGCCTCCAGGGACGTTTTGCTAGCGTTACCCGGAAGTATGTGGTTCACTTCTGGTATTGTGGAAGTTTAGTTACTCCACGATGAAGGTTGTTAAGGAGGCTTTGTTTATGGCCGGTATCTGCCGCATCCTGTCTTCCGGTATTGCGCATAGATGTGTTTACTAAGGAATGCGGTGAGCTCTATGATTAGTAACAATATTTACACCCTGCTTTTATTCGCTTTTGATTACAGGTAAGTGCCGTAATTTCCCGCTTTTTTATTTATATTCACTGTACTGTTGGTAACAGTTGTCTTGTGGTATATGCTTGTGTTTAGAGATGGGGCGATGTCTCAAAAATGGGGTCTCGGTCACATCGCTGAATTCCCGACTCTCAGAAAAATAAATTTCGGTCTTGAATTACTTCTGGGACGAATCACGTTAAAAATAATTTCAGCTATTTTCCAGGCTGCTCTAGCCTGGCAGGGGTGCTGTAGAGACGTTGTGCCATGCTTAAATATGCAGAGGAGCTTGGTTTGATCGGCATACAATGTTTGTGTTTTAGGTATGACATGCACATGACTGCCGCCGACTCTCTTAGAATCGCATCACTATAAATTCCCTGTGCACTAATGAGGGCAAAACTGACCAAAAAACTGAAGCGGGAATGTTGCTGATAAAGTCATGCCAGCGAAAGCTGGAAAAAAAAACAAAGCTTGTGAGCTCAGGTGGCAACATTAGTGACAGAGTGTGGAAGGTGTCGGCGGCAGCCACAGCAGCATGTGGTTCAGAGAGTGGCAACATTGACATTCTGGAGGTGGCAATAAACGAGTAATAGGCCCACAGAGTGGCACAATGACAACTACAGTGTGGAGGTTACGGCAGCAGTCTCGCAGCAGCAGCAGCAGGAGGTCAGGGGAAAGCAGTGCCACAATGAGAAGCGGGTGGATGTGACGGTGGCGGCATGTTGAGGTTGCTAGAAATCAGTGGCACAAAGTGAGCATCTGGGTGGAGGAGGCATAAATGCAGGAGGATTGTTGTTTTTAGAGGCTGATTATGTTTTGTTTTTTTTTTTTTATGTTTTTTTTTTTACTGTTGTTTTTATTTTTTGTTGTTTTTTTTTTTTTTTTTTTTGTTTTTTTTTTTTTTTTTTTTTTTTTTTATTTGGTGTTTTGTATTTTTACGTGTATTTGTTTTGTTTTTTTTTTTTGGTTTTTTTTTTTTTTTTTTTATTTTTTTTAATTTTTTTTTATTTTTTTTTTTTTTTTGGGGGGTTTTTCCTTTTTTTTTTGTTTTTTTTTACCGGTGTGAGATGCCACTCGGTCAGGCGTAAGGGTCGAGAGACTGGTGTGGAGGGCGGGAGCCGATCAAGAGGCCGGTGGAGTCGCTGAGCTATGTAGCCAGAGGCTAGGAGAGCGGAGTTCAGGATGTCCTTGGTGTCTGCTCGGGTATGTTATCCGACCTTAACGACTCCAAGTCGTGGTTGATTTAAGTCTGTGTTGGTTTCTTTTTTGTTTTTTTTACTATTGTGTTTTGTTGGTGTTTTTGTGTTTTTCTTTGTTTTTGTTCTTTTTTTTTTTTTTATTTTTTTTTTTTTTTTTTTGTTTTGTTTTTTTTTTTTTGTTACTCTATTTAGGTCCAAGAGTGCAGCATTGTTAACAGTGTGTAGGTCACGGGCAGCACCACAGCAGCAGCTGAAGGTCAGACAAGTGGCACAATGATCTGAGAGTGGAGGTGAGGGCAGCAGCATGAGGTCAGACACAGTGGCACAATGAAATTCCTGGAGGTGGCAAAAACAGGAGTAGGCCACAGAGTAGCACAATGACAGAAAGTGGAGGTGGACGCGTGGCAGCAGCATGAGGTTTGACAGTCGGCATAATGAGACTATCTGGAGGGTGGTCAAAAACAGGAGAGGCACAGAGTTGGCACAATGACACAGTGTGTAGGGTACGGCAAGCAGCCACATATTGTCAGCAGTCAGATGAGGTCCAGACAGTGGCACAATGACTATTCTGGAGTGCTGGCAGACAAAACGCATGGAGTAGGTCCTACAAGTTATGTGGAACTCAATGTCTCTGAGGTGTGTTAGGTTACGCTGCAGCCACGCATTAGCATGAGGTCAGTGTACAGTAGGCACACATGACATTATGTAGAATGGAAAAAATGGAGTAGGCCACAGAGTGGTACGATGAACAGAGAGTGGAGGTGATGGCGGCAGCAGCATTGAGGTCAGACAGTGGGCGACAATGGACATTCTGGAGGTGGCAAAAATCGGAGTAGGCACAAGAGTGGCATCAATGAAACAGTGTGGTAGGTCACGGCGAGCAGCCACAGCACAGCAGGCCATGAGGTAAGGACAGTGGCACAATGACAGGTGTGGTAGGTCACGGGCAGCAGGCCGTCATGAGGTCAGACAGTGGCACAATGGGACACCAGTGTGTAGGTTACAGCGGCAGCCTACTACAGCAGCATGAGGTCAGGCAGGGCACAATGGACATGTCTGGAGGTGGCAAAAACCAGGAGATAGGGCCACATCGCACGAGTGGACAATGACCAGTGTGTGTTATGGTAGCAGACCACAGCACAGCATGGGTTCAGGCACAGTGGCACAATGACATTATGGAGGTGGGCGAAATAATGTGGAGTAGCGCCTAACATGTGGGCACGCTACAGTATTTGCTGTGACAGAGGTGTGGAGGTGACGTTGCGCTCGCGGAGCAGTAGAGCGAATGTAGATGGTCAGGACAGTGGCTCGCGCATCAATGCAACTGAATGTACATTCTGGAGTGCGGGTGGCAAAAAACTGGAGTAGGCCACAGAGTAGCACATATGACAGAGAGTTGGAGGTTGACGGCGGCAGCAGCATGAGAAGTCAGACAGTGCACAATGACATCTGGAGGTGGCTAAAAAACTGGAGTAGGTCCACAGAGTGGCACAATGACGGAGAGTGGGAGGGTGAGTCGGCAGCAGCATGAGGTCAGGCCAGTTGTCACAATGACATTCAGGAGGTGGCTCAAAGAAACAGGAGTAGGCACCGAGTGGCACTCAAAATGACACAGTGTGGAGGTCTATCCGGCAGCAGCCACTGCAGCTGCATGAGGTCAGACAGTGGCCCAATGGACATTCTGAGGTGGCAAAAACAGGAGTAGGCCCACAGAGTGCGCAGAAAAATTACACAGTGTGTAGGTTACGGCGGCAGCTCAGAGACAACAGCGCAGGAGGTCAGACGCAGTGGCACAATGAACATTCTGGAGGTGGCAAAAATGGAGTAGGCCACGAGTGGCACAATGACAGGAGAGTGGAGGATGGCGGCGGCAGCAAGCAACGCATGAGGTCAGGAAGTGGCCACAACTTTGTAACACAGTTGGATGGTCACGTTGGCACCAGGAGAAACAAGCAGGAGCATCATTGAGTTCATAAGTGGCCACATGACAGAGTGTGGAGGTGGGTGGCAATACCATGTTCCTGGTAAAGAATGGTGGTGGCAGATGGAAGAGAAACGGCAGCTAGATGTGTGGCAGGGCGGGTGGCAGGCATCAGAATAGTGGCTGAGGCAGGTGTTTGAAACCCAGAGCTCATATCTCGATAGTTTGGGTGGGCGTCATGGCTGCTTTTAGTCTGACACCTTCAGGGCATGGTGAGTTGGAAAAATCCTGGCCGATCCACGTCTGATTCATCTTGACAGTGGTCAGTCGTTCTACATGTCGCCGTGGACAAGCGGATCTCCTTGGGGTAACGTGGCCCCGCCCGCACTGAACACCCGCTCTGATGCCACACATACTGGCTGGGCAGGAGCAGTTCTTACACGCTGCAAATCACTCTGGCAAAGTTTGCACGGCCCACACATCAGAGATTGGCTGCCCAGAAGTCCAGGTCTTCCTATGCTGGTTGCAGGTGCAGAGTTCTGTCCAAGTAGGCACAATCGGCTGTTGGTTCCAGGGTCTGCTCAGGAGACCTGATGCTGCTGATGGCGGAGTTGCCTCTCACTAGCGCGTTGAAGGAAGTGGCTTATCAGTGAACGTCCAGGACTTGGTTGCTGTGATGGAGCTGGTACTGCTCTACCCCCCCACCTTCCCCCAGCAGCGCGGCAGTAGTACCGTGAGGCGCTGAAGAAACCGCTCCCGGGTCAGACCTGTCAGAGGTGGCGATGCCGCTACATAGGCAGGCGGCTAACTGATTACGGAGGATTTCTCTATTGTATTGTTGGTTTGTCGCCCTCTGAATAGCTGGGAAAAAGGCTCCCATTTGGCCCGGTTAGCGAGGGTCACAATAGGGTGGAGAAGGTCATCCCTCTGTCGGATGCGACTATTCGGCTGTTAACTAGCTCAGCGCAAATTGCAGGCATGCTGCGAGCCATCTGCTACAAGTAACTCCGGACAGGGCTCCCTGCCTCCTTCTCACTAGTAGATACTGCCGAGCGGTGGCTTGCGGGGTCATCTGCCTAGTCTTCCTCATCTCATACTACGCCTCCTCAGCTGCTCCTGTTTCTCCTCTCTTTCACTGGGTTAGAAATCATCATTTCACCCAGAATGCTTCTGCTCCAAATGTCCGCCTCCTCCTCCTCCTCCTCCTTTCAGTCCACCGGATCATGTGGCCACGAGAAGTAGTACGCCACGTCTCCAGTCCCCTGCCCAGACAGATTTTTAGCATCTGTTCCAGGACATGAAGCGTGGAATGACTTATTCATCCCGTAGTCCGGCGCTAAAATAAGGGGCCCTCCTCGAATGGCCTCAACAAACGGCAGGTGTCACGCATGAACTCCACTGGTTGAATAAAAGTTCAAAAGGGAGTATCCTTTCCGCCTGGATCATCAAAAAATTGTTAAGGGCCTTTCTTTTCATACAGTCGGTCCAAATGTGCAGGTGGAATTCCAACGGGTGGAAAATTGATTCAGGTGTGTTGGGGGAGGCCTTCCCCGCGCAACTGGGAGGGTTTTTCCGGGCTTTGTAGGAATGGATGAAGTGCATGCACAGTTTCCGGGCCTTTTTTTCAAAATTTTCTAAAGATGGTGAAGACTTCAGGAACCTTTTCAACAACCAGATTGAACCTGCGCCATGCAGGGCGCATGGACCACCCCTCCCGGTGCACGCGGCACCATATTACCCCCAATTGTCCGCACCAGGGGTTTCGATTTGCATTTGGCGCGGAGAAACCCACAATGAATTCTTGCGCATGACGGGGAGCATTTCCCCTCCCCTGTGTGATTTCTTCCCAGGAAGCCAGGTGAGAACTGCTGAACGCTTCCCCTAACATGTGGTATGATGGAGCAGTACTTTGGAGGCTAATGAGGGTGGTGGTGGAGGAGGAGGAGGGGAATTGGCGCAGGAGCCGCTTTTGACAACGTGGAGGAGAAAGCGGCGTCTCCTGTCCAAGGTTGGTGTCCTGGCGGGGAACACATTCCCCCATGGCCATAAAGGACATGTACGGCCTGACTAGTTCAGCTCCAGACGCCCGCGCTCCGTGCACCTTTGGGAACAAACCGAACCTGGGGACTGGCCCCCTTCTGTTCTACATATTTATGTAGTGGGGAAACTCCCTTTTTTGGGGAAAAGAAATTACAGCTGGAAACTCCATTTGGTCGGCAAAGCCATTAGTTTCTGAAGGTGCAGAGTCCCACCATTTGGAAAAAAGGGGACTGCAGCACAAACAATTTGAACGGAGCACGGTCGCTTCTCCCCCTTAGGATGGGGAGCTACTGTTGTCTCTTTGCAACGCCTGCGAACGACTGCTGGCGCCATGAGGGCGAGGAGGGGAGCATCTGGACCGGGAGTATTGGCAAAGAGAAACAGCCCCTTTCTGCAGAGGGGGTGGGCCTTTGAGGCTGCAAGGGGCATGTCCACGGGGGCCGCTGCGTTGTCCCGGGGCCCGGATGGCCCCACCAATCTAGCCATGTTTCCCCCAGGCCACCAGTGGTGACGCTGCTTGGTTGGCGGGGCCGTGGGGCCAAAACGTTAGCCCCTGGCCACGTTCACTTTCTGACTACAGATTCTACATATCCCCATATTCGGCTCCCCCGGGTGTTGAGCAAAGAACGCCCCCCCCGGAACTGTTTTTACCGCCAACGCTCCGCACTGAGTGATACTCCCGCCGCTGTTCGTAAGCTCCTGGCCACTACTTTCTTGGCCCTGCAAAAGCGGGTTTTTTACCCCTGGCCGCTTGGTCCCGCCCTCACACTGCTGCTACCTGCCACTCACGGCAACAACCACTTGCGGGCTGCCCCGCTGCCGACACGCAAGCTAAAACCCTCTTCCCCTGACGATGTGAACCTTGCCTCCCCCCGGCCCCCAAGTGCGGCGGTAATCATTCTATTTGTTTTCATCGTCACTGCTGTCCTCATCATCGTCTGGTACAGGCTGCCCCCTCACAACTGACCTCCATCCCCACACTCCCATTTATATTTGCCCCCTATTTTAAAGAAGCGGGGGGATATTGGCCCCCTTTCTTCGCTGCCAAATAGCTGCGCTGCCCCCCCAAATTGTTCATCCCCGTAATATGGCCCCTGGCCCAGACCACATATAATTTGGCTGAGGGAACCGGATGGGGAAAAGGGGGTTGAGGACAGGTTGAGGCCGTGACCTGCTTCCCCGGGCCAGCCAATAAAGGTTTTTTGACGTTCCACCACTCTTGATGGGGTTGTCAGGTCATCTGGGAGGAAGGGATGACCTAGTCAACCAATCAAGAACCATTGGGGTTCTGAAAAAACAGGGCCCTAGATGACAGCGGCAGTTGTGGTCACCAGTGACCTTGCTGCAAAGTCCCTTGCTGTGCTGGACCTGGGGCCGCTCCAGGAATGTTTTGTGCCCCTGCCCCTCGGGTGGGCCCGCCCCCTCTCTGTCTGCTACTGTTTGTTCTAAAATGACAGACACGTTTGTGAAGATTTGATGATAAAAACACACCCTTTTTTTTCGCCCCCAATGAACCCATAAGAACTTGGGTAACCCCGGTATAAATTGCGCTCCCAAATTTGGGGGGGAAAAATTGCCCTTTTATGTGCCGTTTAAAAAATTGTGTATTTTATGAAAATAAAAACGGGTTAATTAACCTTTGGATATGAATTATTACAGAATTTTTTCTGGGCGGTGAAAAACAATGTTTCTTTTTTTTTGAGTACAACTGAGAAAAAAAATTATTAACCCTTTGGATGTAATTGCGAAAAAAAATTTAGAAGCAAAAACTCCACTTTGTAGGTGTTACAAAGGGTGTATTTTTCCTACACAACAAGAGGGAAAAATTTTTTTAATTAACCTTCGTTGTGAATTATGCTAAGGAAAAAGCTTTTTTTTTTGGCGGGGAAATAACTTTTCTTTTAGCACCCCAGGGAGCTGAAAAACGCTTAAATTAACCCGGATGTAAAATTTCCAAAAAAATTGAGCAACAAAAACTTCGAGCTTTGTTCGTGTTACAATGGCATGTTTTTTTAGCTACACAACAAGAGGAAAACTTTTAATTAACCTTCGCTTGTGTTAGCTACAGGAAAAATTATTTTTTGGCGGTGAAAAAAACATTTTTTTTGTCACCCCGCAGCAGAAAACGTTAAATTTAACCCCCGGATGTAAAATTTCCAAAGAATTTAGCAGCCAAAAATGAAATGGTATTTTTTTGTAAAAATGCTGTTTCTTTTAAAAGAATACAACAGGAAAAAGGTTGATACCCTTGGAATTCAAAGTGCTGTGAGCAGATAGCATTAAAAAGTATATAAGCTGCACTGGACCACACTGGACTTCAGATCCATACCCCACAAAATCAGAAAAAAGAACGTTAAAGAAGCAGTCTCTGGACAAGCTGAGACACTCCCCAAAAATCGTGTAAAAAAAATGAGGTTCTATCAGAAGCCAGCAGCGGCAGCCCCTTCCCTAATACAGTACAGTAAGAGCGGTATGAGCTCCCAGCGTCGCACCCGGACTTGTATAGTGCGGTGACGTCACAGAATCCCGCCGGTCCTGATTGGCTTCATCTCTGCACATGTCATGCGGCTATGGCCCTTCTTCCTCCCAGAGTGCTTTGCCCATGTAGCGCCATGTGCTCGCAGCCATTTTATCAATCAAAAGCCCACTTCGTTCACCCGAAGTACCCCAAACTTCGACTTCGTTCAGAACCGAAGTTTTCCTGAAATTCTAAACGAATTCCACTTCGTTAGACTCAATTCGCCCATCTCTAGTTGGGATGTTCACAATATTGCCTCTTATCACATTGTTTTTTATATTGTATTTTTGTATGATGTATTGAGTATATATTTTCATTTTATTCACTAATGATTGTAATTGATGTTCATTGATTGGTGTGTATATTTAAACCTTGACACTTCGTATTAATCTGCACTTGAAAACAGCTCTGTGAGGGAACCGAAACGTCGTCTTGTGATATGTGAGAATAAACGGTTCATGTTTTTTACTTTATCCTGAAAAGTGCTGCAGAAGTTCTTTCTTATTTTATTTATTATAATTATATATATAATATATATTATTATATATATATAATATATATATATATATTATATATAATTAAAAGTTCAGATCACCCCCCCTTTTGCCATTTTACAACTAAAAAAAAAAAATAATAAAAAAGTTCCCCACATTTGGTATCGCCGCGTCCAAAAACGTCCAAAAAATTCCAAACGTCAAAATTGTGGGGTTTTTTGGGTCATTTCACGTCCCATAAAAATTATAATAAATTTAAACAAAAAAAGTTGCATGTGTTCCAATCTGGTAGCAATAAAAAGTACCCGTCAGTCCACAAAAAAATGCCCCCCACTCACGTCTTCAGGTGTTTTTACTAAATAGTTATTGGTCACAGAAATTGTCGCCGCGGCAAAAATTTCAAAAACAGAAAATGTTTGGAATTTTTTTACGGTTCCAGAACATAACGATAACCCTACATGTTTGGTACTCCTGGCTGCACATCAACCTGTAGAATACAGATAATACATCATTTATACCAAAGATTGTACGCTGTAAAAGCAAAACACCAACAAACATGGCAAAAGTATGGATTTTCTCACTTTTTCCCCACTTATATTTTTTGTGTGGTTTCCCAGTATATTCTATGGTAATATGAATAACGTCATTAGAAAGTACATCTTGTCCTGCAAAATAAAAGCCCTCATATGTCTATGATGTAGGTGGAAAAATAAAAAAGTTATGACTCTGTGAAGACAGGGAGGGAAAAACAAACGACCAAAATAAAAGATAGACCTTGCGTTAAGGGGTTAAAGGTCATTGGCGCTGCAAAGCTGAGTGGTGGGCACTGGCCCTTTAAATCACTGGCTAAACATAGAAAACCCAACAGTACTAAAGAGACTAATAATCTTGTGGAGGAAACCTCTAGGGAACCCTTGGTGAATCCTAAGTCTTTCCCTTGGGCTTAGAGGAATAATGACAACCTGTAACTCATCAAAGTCATAACCAAACTGTATCTTCTACCAGATATAGAGGCAATTTAAACAAGAGATACAATAAAACAAGCATCATTATACAGGTAATTGCTGAATACACACCTGTAAATTTGTCATTAGAATAGGGGCGGGTGGAAGGGAAATGTTTCCTTCATTTCTTCTGGTGACAGATACAGGGAAACAGAAAGAAGACAGGATCTATTCCTAAACCCCAGGGCAGGAACGACGGGCAGGCAGTGGTAGGCAACCACCTATGGCACCTGTCAGTTACAGCTGGCACCTGCCTCCAGCAGCCATTACTGGAGATAGCTACTTAGATGGCGCAGTGTCCTCATACACAACTCACATTAGTATAACATGTCCCTTTGGTCACATTATTTTCAATCTTTCCTGGGGGCACAATCATTTTAGTCCAGCTCAGTTTCATTTTTTTTTTTTTTTTTTTTTTTCGGTTAACCCACAATTCAATTGCATTGAGTTAATTTTCAAGCAATTTAAATGTATTACAACTTCTGTTAGTTTCAACTTATTTCAACTTATTTCAGTGACTATTGTGGGTTTTTCTTTGCTTAAAGGGGTTGTATCATTTCATTAAATGGTCTTCAGAATAAGGGGACAGTGAAAACAAGTAACTTTGCAATTGGATGTCATTTGCAAAGCTGTCTTGTTTTCACTGTCTGCCTTATCTTTGTTTTCTGTAAACACTGTTCCCTAGTGCTGGTCGGATTCCACCTCCTTTCATTTCATTGGCTGACGACTCTACTAATTTACATTCTGTCTGGCCCCGGGTCATATTCACGGAGCGTGCATCCCCGGCCTCTCCACAATCAGAATAAGGGGCCGGCAACATTTCACTCTGCACAGCCAGCAGCTCCACAGTAACACTGCAGCTGCTTCTACAATCAAAAAACAGCAGAATTGTTCTCGTTGCCTAATGCTCCTGTGTGTAAGGGGCCGACAACAATTTCACTCCGTACAGCAAGCAGCTCCTCAGTGATACTGCAGCTGCTTCTACCATCAGAAAACAGCAGAATTGTGCCTCGGTGCCTAATGCTCCTGCGTGTAAACATAGAAGGGAGACGGATCTGTGCTCTGGATGAGTTCATAGAATACTGGATTCAATTGTAACAAATCTCCAGCTGTGAGAGGAGAAAAGATCAGTGCTCTGAGTTCATAGAAGACTGTCTAACTGAAGGGAAAGGGCCTTGGATGTAAACAACTTTTACAAAAAAATGAAGGGAGAGGACAGTGACATTGGACTGGGAAGGGGGGGTGGGAAAACATACTGACTCAGGAACACAGAAAACATGAAGGGGGGATATGTCATCCCCCTTTATTAAAAAAAAAAACCCAGCTGGAGGGAAGAAAGCCCCGGGTTTAAGGAATGAGAAACCCGCTTCAAAAAAACCCGAAATAGAAGCATAATCCCCTTTAACAAAAGGGGGGCAACAATTGCGTCCCTGTGTGTGTATAAAGCACTGTTATATACCACAGCGTGCACAGAATGCATGGTCCCTCTCCGTATTAGGGCTCACAGTCTAGAATCTAGTTTAACCTATTTTTTTTTTGGAAGGGGGATTTGATTTAAATGACACCAAAGTATTTGTTTTTTTTTGATTTTTTAGCTTAAAAAAAATAAAAACTTCTCTTTTTTTTTAAAATTTTCCTGCAGGCCCTTTTCCCCAGAGCAATACATTTTTTTTCTTTTTTTTTATACCTGACGAGGGATAATTTTTTCCAGGTCAATTTTTCATTTTTCTTGGGTTTATTTGGATACATCAAATTTTTGATCACTTTTATTTTAAATTTTTTGTAAAAAAATTTGTAAAAGGGAGGTGTTTTAATATTGTTTGTTTTTTTCATATTTAAAACCTTTTCTTCTTTTTTTTTAGAGAATTTGTTCCCTTAATAGGACCCCCTGGGGGGGGCGGCAACAAATTTTTTTACACTCCCCTCATTATGCATAAAAGTATATTACGTGTAATTTCGGTGAAAAAAAAATTATTTGATCCCTTGGGGATGGGGGGTTAAGTTTCCCAGACAAAGACATTAACAGCTGTAATTTTAAGGGGAGGTTAATTTTAACCTGAAAAAA
>JAODAL010044280.1:0-33032 GCA_025379985.1 Phyllomedusa bahiana
CATTTCAATTTTGTGGTGCTAAAAAAATTGCTGTATTAAAAATTAACTGAAAGTAGATCTATAAACAAAGCTGGCCTGCGAAAAGTAAAAAAAATGTATCTGAAATGTATTCGGATAAAAAAAGGTTTTTTTTTTGCACCTTTTAAATTTAACCGGGGGGTGACAAAAAAATTGCAGTTTTCCCCATTTAAGTGCAAGGTCCTAAATAACAAAGTGTGTCCCCAAGTGAAAAAACAATATTGTAAGTATTCATATTACAAGGTTATTTTTGGCCCCCTATAACTGTCTGATTGCGGATTTAATTTAAGTAAAGGGGATATTCAACAAAGGTGAAGGGAAAAATTTGAAAATGAACCCTATTTAAAGGGTATATTTTAAAAAAAGTGGAGTTTTGGCCCTAACAAAGGAGCATTACTAAAAAAAGATGTGATTTAAGTTAGCTGCCAATATCCGGGAAATTTTAAATAAAAAACTTTAATAATAAAGCTATTGTAATGTCAAAACAAGTCTTGGTGAATTATAGATTTTTTAGAGTTTTGTCGTTTTGCCCGGGGGCCCCCCCCCTCCCTTCCCGTGACTTTACAGGAAGATGCCTTTAAAATCTTACCAACTATATAAATCTTCAACCCTTTAATCTAAAAAAATTGTAAGGATCCCATTTAATTTAAGAGGTTTCTCTTGAAGAAATATAATAAATTTCGCGGGGCTTTTGGGACACAAGCAGGCCACGTCCTTCTCTCTGAGAGTGAAACATGAGGTAAACAGGAAACGCTTTTCTATGAAAAAGAGGTCATGGATTTTTCCAGCCAATCGCAACCTAAAACCCCCCAGTCATACTCGCACACACATTCCCCCCTTTTATTCGTAATTGATTTTTGGCCCCCAAAAATTACGGGAAACCCTGAAATGGCGCTCTTAATCGATGAGGCAGATTTTAACCTAATTTATCGCATAATCAAAAAAACGATACAAAAAAACTGTGCCTTTTTCACTTTGTCGATAAAATCGCTCAACACAATTAGGAACAGAAATTTGTTAACTGTTTGTGTATTTAAAGGGTCCCAAAAACCACCTTTTTTTTATCCTTTTAACTTTTAAATAGCTGTTTGCACGTGGGCCAACCCAGTTTTGTTCAAAGCCCCTTGTTTTAAAATGGGATCAAAATTTTTTGAATGTTCTGGTGTATTGCTTAAAAAAAACGCAATTTTCATGTGTAACTTTTTTGATTTTTTTATTGCGTTTGGTGAATCTCGTTTGGCGCAGATGGCATTGTAGATGTTTGTTAAAAATCAATTTCCTATCCTACTGGGCAGTTGTAAACCCCTGGGATAAAGGAAGAACACGTTTTTTTTTGTCTTACGGTTCTTCCACCAACCCATTTAAAGGGGTATTCGCTAGAAACAAATCTGTTTTCTAATCCTGTTGGCGTGGGAAATTAAGGGATTTAAAATAGCGTGATTTGCCCCCTTAAATAAGAGACTGTCAAAAAATCTTCCAACCTTCTTAAAATTTTTATTTTCTGAACATAGACGAAAATGGGTTAAGCAAAAAAGGGGGTGTAGGAATTGAGGTAAGGTACGAGAGAAGGTTCTCCTTCCAGTGTGGCGACAACCCAAGCCACGGATCGTCTTGCAGGACCCTCAGGCCCCGTCCGTGGGGGTTGGTGCCCCCGTGAATCTAGTAACAACTGCATTGCCCAAACGTTCTTCAGGGTTTAATGCAACCTGTATCCAGCAGTTTTACCCCCGTTCCCCTTTTAAGGGTCATCGCGATCCAGGACAGGGATAGTCAATGTCCAGTTCAAAAAAAAGGTGGTTCAAAGATCCTTTTTCAGGCATTTTTTAACGGGGGGTCATGCAGGTTTGGGCTATGCTTGGCCAGGACAGGTTAGTCAATGTCCAGTTCAACTAAAAAGGGGGTTAAAAGATTTTTTTTCCCGGCACTTTTTAATTGGGGGTCAGACGGTTTTAAAGGCAAATGCGGCCCGGACAAATAGTCAAGTCCAGTTATCTAAAATGGTGGTTCAAAGACTCCTTTTTCTGGCACTTTTTAAATCTGTGGGTCAGACAGGTTTAAGGGGTCATGCTGCGGAAAAAGGAAGGTATAGTCAATTCCTTTAAACTAAATGGGGGGTTAAAAGACTCCTTTTTCCATCATTTTTTAATTGGGGGTATGCAGGTTTCGGGGCTATGTTTTGGGCCCCGGACATGGTAATAATGTCCTTTTCAATAAAAGATGGTTATAATAATTTCTGCCTTCTGGTTTTTTAAATTTTGTGGGTATGGGGTTTAAGGGTCATGCTGGGGTACAAAAAAAGGGATAGTGAATGGTCTGTGATTTTTAAACCAAAATTGTTTGCCTAAGATGTACCCAAAATTTTCCAGTTGGCTTTTGTGGGTTAACCCCAGCTTTCCCCCCTGTTTGGTGTAAGAAAAAAGATTTTGTTCCTCTCCCAAGATTTTTTAATGGCATGGGCGATAATCTTTATCGGCTATCGGAAAATGTCATGATAATTGGTTTTGACTATCAAAATGATAAACGATATTTGACACAATCGTCCACTAAAAAACGCACCCTACATCTTTTGCGGAAACATTTTCCAAAAACCATGATATATGGGTTTCTCAAATGTAAAATTGGGGTTAAACACGTTTTCATAACCTCTTTATTGAAAAAATCCCACTCTGTACTCCTCCTTTGCTGAAAATACTTACCAGTCCTAACTCCTTTTAATTTTCTAAACCCTTTAATGCTCGGTTACTCTCCCCTATGATCTCTCTGCAAACTCTTTCTCGACCTCTGAAATCGGTTTCCACACATAAAATTTTCGTAAAAAAGTTTAAATGCTCCCCCACAGCTAAATCTCAGGGCAACAACTCATTATTGCTTCTTCTAAAACTCTCTTAAGCATTGAAAATTGTAGATCATCAGCTTCTCCTCAGCATGCTCAGCGTTATTGGACTTAAGGACACCACTCTCTCTTGGTTCACATATTACTGACTGCAGGTTATTCTCCTCTTCCTCTTGCTGTTAGGGTTCCTCAGGCATCGGTCCTAGGTCCTCTCCTTTTTTCATTCTACATACCCCCTTTGGAGAACCCATCCGCAGTTTGGCTTTTTTACGTATGACCCCAAATTTACATCCCCCTGCACAAAACACCCGTGTTGTCTATTGCTGTCTCTAACATCATGTCCTCTCTCAAAAAAAAAAAACCCTTTTAAAACTAAATGCTTTTCATCTACTATACAACCTAACCTTTCTATTATTCTTTCAGTGTGTGGTATTACCATAATTCCTAGGCAAGAGATTGCGTTTGAGGTCATTAGTTTCCCACTGTCCTTCCCATCCCATATTCTCCTTCCTGCCTTAAACCTTCCCTTCCAAAAAATTCCCAAAACCCCTTTTTTTTTTGGGCCAAAAAAATTTATTTTGCCTGTTCATTTTAGTTTTTTTTTATCAACTTTTAAAAAATTTTTCCCCCCTTCAAAGTAAATTATTCAATGCTTAAAAGAATTAATTTCCTTTAGTTGAAAACTAATCTTTTAGGAAAAAAACCCCCAGAAAAAAATGGAAAAAAATTTTTTTAAAAGTTTAAAAAAAAAAAAAAAAAAAAATTAAGGGCCTTTAAGGGAAATTTTTCCCAAACGAGTAACAAGGGGGGGTTAAAAAGGGGGTAGGGTAACAGGGGCCAACCTCTTTAAAACCGAAAAAAACAAAAATTTTTAAAATTTTGGTTCTTTTTCACAAAAAAACAGGGCCCGTTGAAAAGAGGTTTTTTGGGGTTTATTTTTAATAGTTTAAAATTGGGCTTGTTTTAAGTTTAAAAAAAATTTTTGGGTGTTTTAAATTCTGATTAAAGGGGTTCCCCCGTCTCCCTTTTCCGGCTTCCTAAATCTGGTTTTTTTCCCCCCTTTTTGGGGAAAACTTTTTTCCATAGAGGTTATAGTGTTTCCCCCCCCTTCAAAATTCCAAAATTTGACCAAAATTGTCATTAACTTTTGGGGATTTCACCCCCAAAAAAAAAAATTTTCTGGGGGGGGCCCCCCGGCCCCCGTTTTGGGGGGATTTTTTTGGGGTCCCCAAAAAACCCACTTTTGCACTGGCCCCCCAATTAAAACCATTGAAAAAAAAATTTTTTTTTCTTTAAAAACCCCCCATTATACTTTTAAAAAAAAAAACCCCTTTTGGCTGCCCAAAATTTTACCAAATATCTTTTGATGGAAAATGTTGGGTTTTTTTTCCCCCCAAAAAAAATTTTTGGGGGGTTTTTTCCGTTTTTGTTTTTTTTTTGGGGGGTTTTTTGCTTTTTTTTTTTGGTTTACAAATTTTTTTGTTTTTCCCCCCAAAAGGTGGGAAAATTTTGTTTTTTTTTAAAACAAAAGGGGGGGGGAAAAATGGAAAATCCCTTTGTGATTTTTGCGTGGAATTTTAAAAATTTAAAAAAGGGGGGTTTAAGTGTTTTCTAAAAACCCTGTTTAAAAAAAAAAAATTTTTTTGGGGGGGCCCTTAGGGGGTTCCAAGGATTTTTTTGGGGGGTTTTTGGGTTTTTGGTTTTTCCCCGTGAAAAACCCCAAAATTAGCCAATTGTGAAAAAACCCCACAAAGGGCCCCAGCCCCCCTTTTTTTGGCGGTTTTCCCCCGGGTTCTTCAAAAATTGAGTTAGAGCAAATCTTATGTTCTTCTAATTACCACAGGCTTTCCTAGGATACTGGCCACCTTTCTCTGCTCTATGCGCCCCACAATTACGGTAATCCATAGCTCTCATAGAGAAGTATGGATTACGCCTCGTCCCCCCGCTCGTACAATACAATAGTATTGTACAAACGCGGCGAGTAGTGACATGTCAACTATTAGTGGTGATTACATGCCACAAGTAATGAATGTCTATGGGATCGGCGGGCTTCCGGCCCCCCGTGCTTTGGGAGTACGCGCTGATCAGCGCGACTCCCAAATCACCCGACGTATTGCGGCGCGTCACTGAACGCACCGCAATTACGCATGTGAACATACCCTATTGATACTTTAGATACATCAGCTGCCACTGTATACTTTGAAAAACAAAATCACTTTGGTGGCTGACCAAACACTGTATCAAATAATCTTCTCGACTGGAAGCAATCAGTTAGGGTGCCTTCCCACAGCAAAGACAAAATACTGGTCGGATTTTCCGATCTGTATTTTGCATTTTTTGCATGTAGGGGGACGGCTTTTGTCCACGATTTTCAGTTTGCGTCCCCCTTCACACCTACATGTTCATGTTCTGCCCAAAAACTGGTTTTGGAAAAAAGATGAACATGTTCTATCAATATTAGGAAACAACAGCGGTATTCGGTGTGGAAAAACCATCGGCAGGAAAAGGAAAATCCATGTAGTGTGGACTGCTGCGTGGAATTTCTATTGAAATCAATGTAAAAGGTTGACAGTCGGTTTACAGATGTTTTCAAATACGAAAACCGTCTGTAAAACCAACTGAAAACCTGTGCTGTGGGGAAGGGCCCTTGGGCATGTCCCCACGGCACGGGCTTTCTCGGCCGGTTTTTTCAGCCGGGATTGCTGTTTTTCAGACCGCCTGAAAAACCGGTCGAATTAGCCACAATTGTTGCTCTTGTGACAACCCGTGCAGCAGTCCCCACTGCACGGGTTTTACGCCCGGCGGTTTTGCCGCCCGCGGGGTTCTGCCGTCAAAAACATGAGCAAGCTCCATCTTCCGTCCGGTTATCAGATGGAATATAGTGCTTCTCAATGGGAGGACGGGAGGGCTTTCTCCGCTCATCGCGGAGCAAAACGCTGTCCCCCGCCACCCCCCCCCCCCCCACCCCCCCCCCCCCCCCCCCCCCCCCCCCCCCCCCCTCAGCGGCGTGGAAGGAGAGGGCGCAAAACAGGACAAATACCGGCCGGCAAACGGCCGGTATTGTCCTGATGCCGTGTTGTGGGTGAACGCGCCCTTACTGTCCAACAGGTTTTTCACAAAAGATAACTTGGCCGTTTGTTACATATATTGCTCAACTATACATGGTGACCTTAATGCTTTTTGTTCCTTATTCTAGAAGAAAAACCTACCTACCTGAGAAGACAGCTGACTAATTGACACACATTAGGAAGAATGTGATCACAGCATATGCAATTAGTCTTAGAAAAGTATGAAAATTGGTTTATTCCTAAAAGGAAAAGCTAATTAAACACCCAGGTTTTATGGATAGTAACATTAATTTTACAAACTAATATCAAGTATTGAAATTTTGAGTGTTTCTTGAAAAACTGAATTGCAAATTGTATGACACCATGACACCATTAAGATATCATGACAAAAGTTTAGGAAATATTTCAGGAAGCATTCATACATATGCCCACTAATGGTATAGTTATTTTACATTTTTAGCAGGAAACATTTGAAGCACTGAATTTTCATGATCCATTTATCATAGTAAATAAAAGGTCAACTGAACATAAAGAAGTGTTACTTACTCACCAAAGCCCGCTCTACCGACAGCTATCCTCGATTCACAAACAGTGTGCTGATTTCCACACTGGCCAGACAAACTTAAACACTTAAAAAAAGTTTAGCTCTATCCTTCTCAAGAACATTAATTACCTATGATTACTTTATTATCTCAAAAAAAAAAAAAATTTTGTAACAGAGAAAAGATCATATTTCTTTTAAAGTCTGACATGGCACCAATGCATTTCTAACACAAAGGTTCTGAACCTTTTCAGGTTGCAGCCATTTTCTGGTTCTTGTTTTCTCCTCCTCGCCTTCCAAGAGCCACACATTTTTCTTTCTTACATCTACAAAACCCTATGAGGGCTTATTTATTGTGACAAGAAGTGATTTTTAATGGTGCCATTAACGATAACATATAATGTACTGGAAAACCCCAAAAAATTCTATGTGAGGTGGGCATGAAAAAAAAAACAATTGCACCTTTTTCATAGTGATCCAAAGTTTGAAGTAAAATACACAAAAACACCTCAGCAGACAGGATGATAAGCCAAAAACATACATTAAGTGAAGACCTTTGCAATAGAAGACAAAAGAAAGTCAACATGCGTGTGTACATTTGTGGAATAAGTCAGACTTTGTGCAAACAGGTTTTTGGAATAAGTCAGACTTTGTACTCGAAAAATTGGATCACAGCTTAACAGGAATGTGTAAACAGACTTGTGAATTTGAACCAGAAAAGTACAAGTCTTGTATATTCATAGTTTGAGATATAAAAATAAAGACAATTTCATATATTATGATCTCAAATAGCCATTAGTTCTGCTAGCACTAAACCAATCCATTCCAATTTTGGCGCATAAATATGTCTCGAAACAGCACACATTTATAAGTGCTGTGAGACTCTTTCGTGAATACTGATGAATGCTACCCTAACTCACTGTGATGTACTACTGTCGAGGTGGTGCCAGTTTTCATACATGTCCCCTTATGTGTTTAATCAGGAGACCTTTTGGATCTTTCATATGTTTTCCATATGGGATGAATTACAAATCTGATCCTCTATATTTTTATTAGTCTCTTGACTACTGTTATATTTACATTGCATATGTTGGACTAATGATGCACTTGCAATTGTATTTCATAAACACACCTGAATACTATTGGACACATTTATAAATATTCTCTAATACTTAGTGTAAATGTCAGGGACTGTCAGGGACGCACACAAAGACACAGACAAGTGAGGCCCTGACACTGGTCCAAGCCTCTGTCCCTGCCTTTTGGGGAACCCGACTCCTTAATAGGCCGGCCCCAACCGGAAGACTGATGGCTGCACTGGTATAGGTGCGACACAGGCAGAACAAACAGACACAGAATAATAAACATAGTCGGGAGGTCAAAAGTCGGCAACAATACGGGTAGCAAAGTACAGAATCGTGAGACAAAGAGAATAACCGGGGGCGGTCCAAAGTCAGCAACAATACGGGCAGCGTGGTACAGAATCGTGAGATAAAGAGATTCAACCGGGGTGCAAAGCGGAAAGCTCAGGGTAGTGTTGAGCGCATTTATTATTCTCGTACAAACGTTGGAACTCTGCACGTTTTTATGGTTGATCGAAATTTTTAGACTCCATCGCGATAATTTAGGTTAAAAATCCTTGAGCATCATCTATTAAGATCGCGCCATTTTTGGACCTTCCTGTCATTTTGGCGGACAAGCAAATCAGCTTAACAGATAGAGCAGGGTGGAGATGTGTGTGCGACGGTATGACTGGGATGTGTATGGTTGCGATTGGCTGGACAAAATCACATCGACCTCGTTTTACATAGGAACAGCTCCTGTTCAGCTCAGTGTCTCTCAGGTTCTCAGCAGCAGTAAGGACATGCCTCTGCTTGTTGTCCAAAAACAGCTCAAGCGAAATTAAATCTATGTCTTCACAGAGAAAGCTCCTTCTGTTAGCTGTGTGATCCTTACTCTTAGTTAGATTGAGAGATTGCGAAGCTTTTATGTAGTTAGGTAGAGAATTTTAAAGGGAGCATCTTACCGCTATAAATCACGGGGGGGGGAGCGGAGGGGGGGCCCCCGCGTTAGAACACAGACAAGCTCTATAAGAATCACTGGATACACGTTCAACCTAAGACTTAGTGTAGACATTGTACTCGCAATAGCTTATTAATAAACAGTTTTTCGATTGAACATATTTCCCTGGATATTGGGCAGCCTGAAACCTTATATTAGGATACACATCTTTTCTAGTAACTGAGGTCTCTTTGTTAGGTTGCAAAAACTCCACTTTAAAATTATCAGTCTACATTTACGACAGGTGTTCATTTTTCCATTATGCCCAATCCACCTTTGATGATATATCCACCTTGCAGGTTTTTAAAATAGGAATCCAGCCAATTTTGTAGTCAGCACAGGATGACTTAGGTGCAAAATACTTTGTATTATCCGAATACATTACAGATACGTGTTTTCTTGCAACTTTTCCCCGTCCAGGAATTGTACATTGAGGCGCCTTGCACTTTATGTGAATGCAGAATTTTGTAGTCACCACAGGGTGAATTGAAAGGTGCCCAAAAATACCCTTGATTATCCGAGAATACATTTCAGATACTGTTTTTTCACTTTGTGGCACTACAGCTTTGTTCATTGATGCACCTTGCACCTTAAATGTGAAATACAGCAATTTTTGTTAGTCACCCACAGGTGAATTGAAAGGTGCCAAAAAATACTTTGTATTATCCGAGAGAATACCATTTCCGTAAGTGTTTTTTCCACTTTGGGCAGGCAGCTAGTTGATAAGATCTACTTTTGCAGGTTAAATTTGATCCAGACAATTTTTTTGTTTTGATTTGAGGGATTTGAGAATAGTTTTATTTGCCGTCATTAAATAGAGACTTTCCAAAATTTTCGCATACCTTCTCAAATTTTTATATTTCTGAACATGGAGCGAAAATTCAGGTGGGTAAGGTGAGCAAAGGGGGGGTAGGCCATGGAGGTAGCGGTGCGAACGGAGAAGGTTGCTCCCTTCAGTGCTGGCGACAACACGCATGCCAGCGGGATCGTCAGTTGCAGGGACCGTCAGGCCTGTCATCGCTGGGGGTCAGGGCCCGTGAATCTTCAGTAACGAACAGCGCGCCACTCTGTTCTACCAGTGGTTTAATGCAACCCTGCAGCATCATCTTTAAATTAGCTAGCAATCCCTGTATTGAGCAACCCATTTACTACAATTAAACAAAGGCAACAAAGACAAGGTGGTATTCATCCTATTTTACAAATGTTGTTTTATCGAATTAAACTACTAAAAAAACAGCATGTACAAAATAGCTGGTAAAAAAAATTCCTCTGAATAGTACAAGGGAGGTACAGGAAAACTTGACCAGATAAAAGGTTATTCAGAGGACAGGAGTATGGAGCACGGAAGAGACAGATACGAGCCCAATTTCCTCCAGCACTTTGAGAAAAAAGAGAAAAAGAATGCCAAAAAAAGGGCACGGGGTGTAATAGGACTTAACCACCATTATTTCCAAGTAAAACTCATTGGCCCCGCACTCAATGGGGGGCAAGCGCACCCAGGTTTGACTGGTACTGAGAAAGGTGGATTTCTCACACTTCCCGCTTCCGCACTCTCTTCGGGTTTTGGCGGTCCAGGGCATTTTAACCTGCTGTTAATAGTGCGGACGCCAGTTTGGCTCTCACCGCACCCCACGTAACTCCGGCCCTGGGTCATGCGTGGCACAGGACAGGTATAGAAATGTCCAGTGAAACAAAATGGTGGTTGAAAGACTCCTTTTTTCCGGCACTTTTAAATCTGGGGGCATGCAGGTTTTTGGGGGCCATGCTGCTTTTCCCGACAGGGTAATTTTAATGTCCAGTTCAAGTAAAAGAGGGTTTAAATCTCTGGCCCCCCGGCATTTTTAATTGTGGGTCATGCAGGTTTAAAGGGCTCCTGGGGGGCAAAAAGGGGGTAGTGAATGGTGTGTGATTTTTTTTTTTTTGTGCTTTTTTAACCTAATTGGTTTGCCTAAGATGTGAAAGAATCCATTTGACTGTTTTGGGGGGTTTAAAATTCCCAAAGCTTCTCCCCCCTTTTTGGGGTTAAGAATAAAGGGGTTTTAAAATTGCTCTCCCATAAAAATTTTAAATGGTAAACCCGATCAAAATTTTAACTATAAACCCAAACGAGTATTTTTTCCCGAGAGGGGTCGACAAAACCCAAACGACCGAGGGTCGAGGGCCAACGAAATCCTCAACACTAGTCAAAAATTTTCACAGAAGCAACCAAAAAGCGGGGGCGAACAAAAAGGGCAATGACCCAAAAGACGGGGTGTTTTCGGGCAAACCATGACAGTACCCCCCCCCCCCTTTTATGAGGGCCCCCGGGACCCTCAACATAGCCTCTAGTTTTTGCGGGATTGTAATTTTTTCCCCCAAAACAGGTTTGGGAGCATTTTTCACAGGGGGGACCCGAAGGGGGGAGAAAATTTGGGAATCTGGGTCCGGGCGTTTCCCCACAAGTTTTTTTGGGTTTCCCAGTTGGGTTTTTTTTAAAAGTTTTTATGACTCTTAACCCAACTGTGCACAGTCAAATTAACGGCTTTTTTTTAAATGCCACTTTTGAAACCCTTTAAAAGGCGGAGTACAAAGGGAATCGGAGCCCTCCCCCAAAGAAAAAGGGGAGAAATCTCAACGGAGAAAAACCCCAGTGAATTGGTATTTCGAGGACACAAATTTCCGGGGAAAAAAATATTTGTCAGGTTTCTTAATATACAAATGTATAGACTCTTTCCCCCCGGGGCCCGAAAAGTTAAGTTTTTCCCCCGGGAGGGGAGGTCTTTGGTGCAATCATCGGGCCCGGGTGTGAGGCAATTATCATAACACCCTTATCTAAAACGAAATTTTTAACATTCTGAAAAAACGTTATTAATTACAGCACACACCAAGGGATAAACAACCTTCAAATGAGCCCCCCAAAAATATCCCCCCATTTTTTAAAATTTGGGTTGGCCCCCTCCAGTCAAACCCCAGGTTTAATGGAGGGGGAGCCAGGAAACCCCAAAGAATAATACCCGGCAGCAATTTTCTCCCATGACAAAAAACAAAAAGTTTTTCCCGAAAGCGAACCCCAAACATTAAAAGGGGATCTTAGCAGTACGAAACTTTTTTTTTTCCCCCCGATTGGGGGAGGTAAAAATCTCCCCTTTAAAAAAAAAAAGGGAGCACTCAAGGGAACTAGTTCCAAACCCGGGCCCGGACAACAACCATACTGACGAAACTACACAGAAACCGAGCCCAATCATAGCTTGACAAGCGAAATTAAAAAAATTTAAGAACCAAGGGTGAGGAAAAATTTCATTTCACGCACCCCCCACGGGCAGTTCTCCCCCCCCCAAACCACCCAAAATCTAGTCAGAAACACAGTTTCCCCCCACCCAAGGAAAAAGCTAAATTTTAAATTTTTAAATCACCCAAAAAGCTCTTTTTCCCCAATGCCTCTGTGGGAAAATTCCCACAGAAAGGGGGTAAACCCCATAAAAGGGAACCCCATGTTACCAAATTAAAAACGAAAAAAGGGTTTGGCCCCAAGCCGCAAGCTTCAAAGATTTGGGGGCTAAATTCAGCCCATGGGGTCTCCCGATATTTCATATCGTTTTATAGGCGACCACCCTCATAACTGGGGGAAAAGGGCGAGTTCTTTACCCAAAAAATAGGGAACTCCCCCGCACGCACAGGCCCTTTTCCGGGTTTTCAAGGCGCGGGGGACTGGATATCCCCCAACCCGGGCCCCCCGGGAGCCCCAAAAAATTTTGGCGGACTAAAAATCCGGGCCCGGGGTAGATCCAAAACCGGTTCGAAGATGTTTACCTCCGGTTCAGTCCCAAAGGGCCCTGCCAGTTTAAGCCAAATTTTTGGGGTTTGTATCAAAACCCGCCCTTTAGGGGGAGGATTTTAAAAGACCTTTCCCAGGGGGGGGGGGTTTGTGGGGGGCTGCCACTGGGCTTCCCCCCACAGATATAAGCCCGAGCCGGGGTTTTGGCTTTTTCCCGTTGATCCAGGGGGGGGGCCACCTAAGAACTTTTCCGGGAAAATCCGCACGCAGCACCCGGCCACAAAAGCCCCCCATGCGGCCGTCCCCAAACAACAAGGAAACCTTGATTTAAATTTTAAAACCCCTTTTTGTTTTTTAATTTCCTTTTTTGTATTTGCCCCTCCCTTTTTGGACCTGTATATTATTATCCATCTTGAACATATTACCTGCCCCCAAGTGTCCCTTCAAGGCAAAATTAAACCCTAAAAAATTTTAAATCTGAGTTATTTCTGCCCTTGATAAAAAGGGCCCCACACGCTAATTCCCCCTTTCTATAGTATATACTCCCCCAAGGGGGGGTTTCCTGACCCTGCTAAAAAGCCCAATAAGGGACCGGTTTTTAAACCCAAAATTTACGAACGGGTTTGGCAGCATTGTTTTTTCCCCCCTGTCCAGTGGGGAAAGGGGTTAACGTGGAACGTATCTGGCTGCCCTTTGGAGCCCCCCAGGGCAGCGCAACGTAGAGTACAACCCCAAGTCAGGCCATCGCCCTCAAGGGGGCCGCGGCCCTAGGCTTTTTTTCGTCACATATTGGGGGCGAGCGGGGGGATCAAGACAATAGGGGTTTTTGATGCCCCGTCGAACTCCCAAATACTAAGGACAAACCACAGTGGGTTTTGCGCGGGGGGTCATAAGATTAACTCAGCACAAACCCATTTCGAGTGCAAAAACAAGGTTTTGGGTGCATTAAAGGTTGCATTTTTTTTGTGTCAAGTAACCCAGTGTTGCTTTGGCCAAGGTGGTTTGGTCGTAGCAAGGGCAAAGCTGTAGGCCTGGAGGAAACAGTCGGTGTGGGTTAGCCAGGAGGACCCGGGGGCTCAGACCGGGGTTTTAAGGGAAAATAAAGGGGGGGGGGGAAACCAGCTCGGGGCTCCTCAAGGAGCCAGTCGCAGGTGGTCAGGGGCGCAGGGGGCAGCTCACAATCGGCTTTTCTCCTGCAAAAATTTCCCCTGGCTAAGCTTGAGGCGGAAACCAGGGACGCCTACAAGGCCCTCCAGAAAGTGCAAAGTCGCACCCAGAAGGCCGGCAGCGCAGAACGCAAAACGGGCCGGGAAAACCCACGGGAAACCGGGACCCCCCAATTAAAAGGTGCTACAGCTGGAAAAGGGGGCCAAGTCCCCACCCCCCATTTGAAGACCCCTCCTCAGACCCCGGGGCCCAAAGTTTGGGGTCGGAGGATTTTCCCCCCATGCAGGAAAAAAGGTGGAGACCTGGACCCCTTTCCTGCTGTCTTTTAAAAAATTTTTCCCCCCCAGCACCATGTCCTGAGGACCAGGGGGTTTTCAGTTTCTAAACTCCTCGCTCAGAGGTAAACTCTGGAGATTTTTCGGGGACCAGCCCGGGCGGTCCAACCTGACCTACGAGGGAATCAAGCGGGCACTGATCCGGCAGTAAAAATCTCACCCCTGAGATTTACGGGAAAAGAACTCAGAGTTTGCAGCGGGGCCCCTACAGACACGGGCCGCCCACATGCGGGCCCCCCAAGAGCAGTCACCAGGGAAACCCTGGGGGCAAAAAGATCACCACCGTCCAGCAGCGGGAAAGAGTCATGGGCCAGGGAGTAGTTTTTTTGGGGAAACTGCCCAAAAGGACCTCCACAAAACTTCGTGACCAAAAAGCCAAGGGGGCCACCACCACGGGAAAAACCCCGGGGATGAGAAGCCAACAATGGGGCACCGGGGGCCGGGGAAGAAACACCACGGGAAAGGGGGGGAAAGATGCCCCAGGCCACTTTCCCTACGCCAAGCCCAGGGGGCCCTAAACCCCAAAGCTTCCACATTTTGGGGGAAACCCCGATTTTGTCACCTTTGCAAACAGCCGGGACTTTTAAAACCCGCATGTCCCCCGCCCAAAAAAAGGCCCCGCCCAGTCCCCCTTTTCCAAAGCCCCCCAATGTTTTTTGTGTGGGGGGGGGTGGGGGGGGCCCCTTGTTAACTACCAGCCAGTCCCCCGTACCCTTCCTTTTTCCCAAATTGGGACTTTTGGGACACCGGGCGGAAAACTGGGGGTTGGGGGCCCGACCCGGGTGCCCCCAAAGGGACATGAAAACCCGAAAGGACTTGGGGGCTGTCCCCCGGGAATTGGAGGGTTTTTTGCCGGCACTGCCTTTTTGCCAAGTTTATTTGGATTTGGGGACCCGGGCGGGGAAATGCGGGAATTTTGGAGTACGCCGAACTTTCCCGGCTAAAATTTTTGTTAGGGACGGGACTTGGGGCGGCTGGTAGCCCTTTTTTGGGGCCCCTAAACCCCATGGTTTTGGCCCCCCCCTAAATGTGTATGTCATCCAACCTTTTAAAAAATTGTTGGAAAATTTTTTTAAAAATTTTCAAACTGAGGGGAGAAAGGAGGTGGGTGATATGGTGTGTTTCCCCCCCCTTTTGGAAGGGAGAAAAAAGGGTCAGCAGGTTGGAAAGGGCGGGAAAAGGATTGCCCCACAAGCCTCCCTGGGATTTGTTGTCCCCTTTTGTGGCATAAAGAGGGGACAAACGGGGGGCAAAACCGCTGTGGGGGGGAGCATGCAGGGAGGCAGGGCTCCCAGAAAGGGCCCCACAACCCGGGTCTCCCCACAAACAGGATGCGGGCCCCCCGGGTTGGGCCAAGCAGCCCTTGGCGACTTTACTTAACGCCGAGGGGGGGGAGCCCCACCAGGGGTTTGCAGGGGTTCGTGGGCCGCTGTCATGCGCATTTGGGGGGGCCCGGAAAGCCAGGAGGCCCCTGGGGGGCCCTACGAAACCTCCCATCGGACCAGGAAAAGGTGCCAGGGAAGGTGGGGGCCCAAAGGAGATAGGCCCCATGGAACCGACAGTTTGGACTGGCAGTCTCCCTTTCCCTGGCCACGTCTAGTCGAGATTTTTAAAGGAAAAGGGGAGCGGTTTACGACAGCCTGAAAGCTCTCAAGGACGGGCGGCACACCCCCCCTTTTGGGACCAACCCCCCCGGGGGTTTGGTCTGGGACCAAGGCCGGCTGAAACCCACGTGACGGACCGCCCCAGGTTCACCAGAGGCGTGGCCCCGGGAAACCCACGGTTGTTTTACCCAAACCTTCAGGGCGGAGTTGTTGCGGGTTTTCACACAGATTCCAAAGGCCGGACACCTAGGGATCACCCAAAACCAAGGAAAAAGGGTGGCCCCCGCAAATTTTTCCCGGCCCCAAAGGGGGAGACTGAAGTGGGTGTCCCCACTGCCGTTCGTGGGAACCACCTTTTCCCGAGGGGGGGGAAGGGTGGGCCAGGCCCCAAACCCCCCCTTGTACCCCCTGCCCATCATAGGGCGAGCCTTTTAGGGGGTGGCTTGGATTTAATTGGCCCGCTTTCCAATTTCCCGCAGCTCCGGGGAAAAGCAACATACAGACGTTTGTATACTACGCCACCGGTACCCTAAGCGTAACCTTGTCCCTCCATTCGGGGCCGACAAGGTGGGCCACCCGCCTTTCTGGAATTTTCACTCCCTGTGGGCTTTCCCAGGGAAAAGCTACTGACCGGGGGGCCCAGTTTTTGTCGCAGTTAAGGGGGTCCTTGTTTTTTAAGCGATACATGTCCCAAAATCTGGTTGGGCCCGCCCTACCACCCACAGACCAAAAGGCCTGGTTAAAAAGATAAAAGGCACCACTGAAGCAGAACCCCTTTAAAATGTTGGGCCAAACACCCACGGGCGCCCACTGGGAGCGGAACCCCCCCACACCTACTATTTGCTTAAACGGAAGTCCCCCAGGGCCCCCCACGGGGGTTTTGCTTCTTTTTGAGCTCCTGTATGGGGGACGTGTAAAGGGGGGCCCCGGCTCTGGTGAAGGAGGGCCCGGGAAGGGACCCCCAGCAAAACCCGGAGGGGCCCGGGCATTTAGGGATTTTCGCGGGGATTCCCCGGGCAAAAGCAGGCCTTAAAACCCGGGTATGCACGAGAATATTCAAAGGGCCCAGGCCCCACCCGGGAAACAGTGGCACGAACAGAACGTTTTTGAAGGACCTACCAGTGGGGCAAAAAAAGGTGGGTCCTGGCCCCCGTAAACCCCAGGAAAGCTTCAGGCAGCCTGGAAGGCCCATATGCGTGCACCCGAACTCAAACCCGTCAAATACCCTTGGGACCCTGGACCACGAAACCCGGGGAAAGGGGGAAGGCCTTCCACGTGAACATGAAGAAGGGGCATCAGACGGGAGGTTTTGTGCCCTTCCCCCGTTGCAACCTTCCCAGGAAAATGAGACGGAGAAAACCCCTTGGGCATGCTTGCCCCCCGGGCAGGGCAGGTGGGGCCATAGAGTATGTGGAGATTTGTGGACCCGCTCCTGGAGGACCAACGGGCCCCAGCTGTTGGCAACCCCTACCCCTTCCGGGCAAAAGTTTACTAACGTCCCTGAAGGACGGAGTCACCCGTCCATCACTTTGGAAAAACCGGGGATCACCCCCCCCAACCGGTTTTCAGCATAACGGGTCTCCCCCCCCAAGTGCAACACACAAAGCGTGAGGAATTGACGAGATGCTGAACGGGGGTTAATCCAGGCGTCCCAAAGTGCCTGGGGCCCCGCCGTAACCCCCGTCCCCCCAAGGAAAGGGTCAAACCCCCCGGTTTTTTGCGTGGGCCCCAGGGGGCTCAACGCTGGGCACGGCACAAAGCGTACCCAATGCCAAACCCTTGGGTACCGCCGATCAGTTGGCCGGGGGCCCAAATACCTGAAACCCTTTAAAGGATCTGGCCGGGATAAATTGGGAAATTCCCCTGACCCCCTGAGGCAAAGGGGGAAAGCTCCCCTTTCCCTTTTTCACCCCCCTTTTGGGCTGTACGAGTCCACTGTCAAGCCCTTCGGCAAGAAGAAAGCCCCCGCCCAATTTTCCCGCGGATGGGGAACCCCGCTGCTTAAGGGGCTTGAAGGGGACGGGCCCGGGTCGAAACCTTTATGACAAAGCCTTTTTCCCGTCCCACCTGGGGGGACCACCTCCACCCCCTGAATGCAGGTTTCTTGGACGAAACCGCCAGGGGAGGGTTGACCACCCAAACCTGAAAAGTGCCAGCTTTTGGGAATAGTGAGGGCCCCCAACCCGGGGCATCGGTAGGTGGGGGGGGGCCAAAAGCCAGAGCCCGAAAAGTTGGGTGCCATCGCCTCCCGGCCCACCCCCCCGGGGGCCAAAAAGCAGGTTTATGCCTTGGGCACCGCTTTGGGTACTATAGGAAAATTTTTTTCCACAATAATACCCCGGGAAAACCCCTGACAGACCTCACCCCGGAAGGGTTTCCCTCCGCAGTCGATTGGGCAAAAGACTGCGAGAAAGGGCCTTTCCCAACCCCTCAAGGGCCCCCCTTTTTCCAGCTCCCCCGGAAATACAAGCCGCCGACTTCACCCCGGGAAATTTATAGTACAAACCGACCTAGTGACTTTGGCCTCGGTTTTAGTGCTCAACCGGTGGGAAAAAACCCAAAGGGACAGGAAAAATCCCCATATGAACCCACCGGGAAACTTTTGCCGAGGGAAGTGGGCCCATTCCACCATGGAAAAAAAATGCCTTGCGATAGTGTGGGCCCGCACGGCTTTCAGCCCTATCTATACGGGGGGCATTTCATTGTGGGGAAAAGACCACAAAACCCCCTGAGCGGTTAAAACCCCCCAGTCCCCCCCCCCCGAACCAATGGGAGGTTTTCAACGCGGATTTCCCGTCGTTTTCCCGCAGAAAAACTTCGTCCCTTCGCCACCCCCGGGAAAGGGGCCCAGACCCGCCCAAAGCCGATGGGGGTTTTCCCCACAAAGGGGGGGGGGTCAGCCCCGGGGGCCCCGGGGAGCACCGGAGGTTCGGGGCCCCCAGCGCCCCCCAAAAGGGGGGAGGGGTGAGGGGAAAAATTCACTTCACTGCATCCCCCACTGACAGTTTTCTCTCCCCCCCAAACCCTCTAAACTAGTCAGAACACGGGTTCCCCCCCCCACAGGACAAGCTCAATTTACATGTTTTAAACAGCCCCAGCTCTCTTCCCCAATTTCCCCCGTAGGAAGTCCCCACACCCTGGGGTCCCAAACCCCTGGGAAAAGGGTCCTCATGTAAACCAAAAAAGCACTGGGAAAAAATGCGGGCCAAGCTCGCAAGATTCAAAGACTTTTTTCTCAATTCACCCCGTCGGCCCTCCTCTGATATTTCAAACGATTTAAAAGGCGACCAGCTCATAACCTTTGGGCAATGGGGAGTTCATATCTCAAATAAGGAACCCCCCCCAAAACCCCACCCATTTCCCCGGTTTTCCCAAAGGGGCCCGGGGGCTGAGATATCCACCCAACCCCGGGCCCCGGGAGCCCCTAAGATAGGCGTGTCCATATTTTAGGGGTTTGGGGAATTTCCCCCCGGTTCTGAAAGAGCCAAAAAAGGCTCGGTTTTTGTGCCAAGGCCCCGCCCAGTTAAATCCATTTTTTTAGTTTGTATCAAAACTTGGCCTGACCCTGAAGGGGGGGAGTTTTATAACCCGGTTTTTTAAAAGGGGTGTTTTAGGGGGCTGCCAATTTGGGGGTCCCCTCACAGATAAAGCCCGAGCCAGGGTTGGTCTTTCTTGATCCAGAAGAGGGGGCCCCCCTAAGAACAGTTCCAGGGCATCCCCCCCCAAACATCAGGCCAAATTAACCCCCCATGCGGCCGGGCCCCAAAACAACAAGGGAACTTGACTTATTTTAACTTTCTTTTTTTCTTAAAACCATAATTTTTATTTGCAACCCTCCCCTCTGACCTGTATTTAATTTTTCCATCTTGTTTCAAAATTACCTTCCCATTTGCCCTTCAAAGGGTAATTAAAAACTAAAAAAATTTTAAACTGAGTTATCTTCCCTTATCAACGGCCTCCACACGCCTTTAATTTTTCGTTTTAATAGAAAATATTTTAAACCCCCCGGGTTTTTTTCCTACCCTGCTATAAATCGGTAACCGGGCTCGGGGCTTTTAAAAAAAAAAAAGGAACTGGGGCAGCTTTTTTGATTTTTCCCCGTGCCATTTGGGCAAGGGTTAAAAAGTGGAACATTTTCTGGCTGACTTTAGCTCCCCCAGGTTTGGGAGTGCAACGTCCCAGATACACCCCAAGTCAGGCCGTCGTCCCCAAGCGGGGCCGGCGGGCTAGGCTGTTTTCGTCACACAAAGGTTACCGGGAAAAAAAATTATTACCGATTTAGGAACCCACCCTTAAAACCTAATTACCTTCCTGGAAATTATTCCCGGGGGTTTTGGGCGTTTCCTTTAGGTGACTTGGGCCTAGTTTGGACAGTCTTTCAGAAAATGGCAGGTTTTTCCCCCCAATAAAAAAACTGAGGCCTTCCCCCAAACCCATGTTCCCTCCTGTGGCAGCAGATGTAAAAAACCCAACACCATTTTGGGTTTTTCTTCAGGAAAGATGGTGAGATAGAAAAAGGGGGGAATTTTTAGAGAAGGTAGGGGGAGATTTTACAGAAAAATCTGACTTAATTGAAGAGTCGACCCCCCTTTTTTTTTTCCCTCCCGTCTCTCCCTCATCTTCTGTCAATGGGCATACTAGAGTCATGAAGTTCCCTTTAGGGTCTCAGGGGTTGGATGGTTGACCATGGCATCCTTTACCGCATCAGACAACCCTTGTCTGAACAGGGTTTTAAGGGGTTGATCAGACCACCAGGAACTCCGAAAAATATTCTTCGGCCGAGCGGCGGCCCTGCTGAATAGACAGCAGGTGAGTTTCTGCCCATACCACACGGTTAGGATTATCATAGACATGACCTAAAGCCTGAAAACATCTGTAAATTGAACTCCACTCCGGGGCTTCAGGGGGCATAGCTAAAGCCCAATCCTGAGGTGGGCCCTGGAGGAGAGACACCACAACCCCTACTTTTTCTGCTCAGTGGGAAAGTAGTTAAAGCGAAAAAAACAGGTGACAGGATTCCCTGAAAGTTCGAACCTGTCTGGGTTCCATCAAAGCGATCCGTAGAAGCAATTCTTAACTTGTAAACGGACGCTGGGGTTCACAAACCCCAGGGGCAGATACGGACACAGACGGAGCGGCAAGTCCAGGTACTGGGGTTGTTATGGCGTCCAAACGCTGCGAGATTTGATTTATAAGTCCCGCCATGCCCTGGAAGTGGGTTGTCAACTCCTGTAGACGATCAGTGACCGACAAGTCGGTACTCATGTTGAACCGCCGGGAGGGTTGACTGGGGTATGGGCCTGCTATTATGTCAGGGACTGTCAGGGACGCACACAAAGACACAGACATGTGAGGCCCTACACTGGTCCCAGCCTCTGTTCCTGTCTTTTGGGAACCGACTCCTTAAAAGGGCCCCGGCCCCAACCGGAAGACTGATGGCTGCACTGGTAAGGTGCGACACAGACAGGAAAAAACAGACACAGAACAATAAACAAGTCGGGAGGGTCAAAAGTCGGCAACAATACGGGCAGAAAGTAACAGAATCGTGAGACAAAGAGAATAACCGGGGGCGGGGTCCAAAGTCAGCAACAATAGGGCAGCGCGGTACAGAATCGTGAGACAAAGAGAATAACCGGGGTGCAAAGCAAAAGGTCAGGAGATGACAGAAGCAACAGAAGAGAGCAGGCGAACTATAGGGCAATGAGCCAAAAGACGGGGGTGTTTCAGGCACAATCATGACAGTAAACATACACTAGACTCAAGATGTGACATATTTATGGCGACATGTATGAATTTGGCACTGACAGGTCAGTTTTAAATAGCTTTAGAGCAGTGTAGAATGTGCAATTATGTGTGAACGTGTTGTACTGTAGTTCATGCATTTGGCGCATCGTAGGTGAGTAAAGGGTACAGATTTTAAAGAAATCCTGACAGATCAGGTCATGGTAATGTTAATTTATTAGAGATTGGCGAAGTTCTCAAAAATTCGGTTCGCCGACTTTGCCGAATTTTCCGGTAAAATTTGTTTCGGTCCGAATTACTTTGGGACAAATCGCGTTAAAAAACAGCTATTTCCTGGCTGCAGAGAGCCTGTAGGATGCTGTAGAACCTTGTGCCATGCTTAAATATGCAGAGGGAACTAGGTTTGGTCTTCATACAATGCTGTGTTTTAGTATGACAAAGCATTTTGACTGCCGCCGCTCTTAGAATCGCTCACTCTAAAATTCCTTGGCACTTACGGGGGCAAATGACCAAAAAACTGAAGCAGGAATGCAGCCCGAAAAAAAGTCATGGCAGCGCCAGCTGGAAAAAAAACAAGCTGCGGGCTAAGATCCTACCATAGCGTCAAAGAACACAGTAGTAGGTTACTGGAGTCGCCACAGATCGCAGCACAGTAAGGGGACGTCACAGCAGGGGTCACTCCATGAAGTCAGAGCTTTAAACCGTCACAAAATGAACTTGTTCTGTTAAACGTTGATACATGTAGAGTCCCCCCCAAATGGTGGAGGGGGGTGTGCCCCGGCAGAAATTTTTTGCATTAAACTCTCTGTTTCTTTTTGGGCCCTTCCTTTCACCCGGGCCCAGGGGTCCCCCAATTTTCGGTCAATAATCCATCGTAGGGGCTAAGGCAATTTGACCAGAAAAATGGGAATATTTGCTGTTTTTCTGTTTTTCTGTATCCATCCTGCTTTTGGCTGGGGCCCAATCCTGACCCTTTCCTATTCTTCTGACAGGTGAAAAAAAGGGGGGAAAAATTTAAACATAGTGGAAAACATCAGGTTGTGAGGGGGGGGAAACAGAATTATTTAAAGCACAGGGTGTTCCCAGTGAGAAAAGGGTCATTTTGGGCCACCCCAAAATTGAGTGGGCCCACTTGTGGCCCCAATGGCAAATTCTGGAGAGGGGCAGAAACTTCAGGAGCCCACAAAGGGGCCCACAATGACAAATTTGGGGAAAGGTTTGATGCCCACCCAAACGGGGAAACAGCAGCATGAGGTCGAAAAGGGCACAATGACAGATGTGGAGGTGTCACCAACGGGGAGTAGGCCACAGATTTTGGCACAATAATAAAAGTTTTGTGGGTTCAGGGCCCGGGGAGCAACGGGCACTGAAATGAGGTAAAGAGGGGTGGCACAATGACATTCTGGAGAGGGAAAAAACCAGTATTAGGCCCCCAGAGTGGCCCCAATGACAGATTGTGGGTCACAGCAGGGCAACAGCAGCAGCATGAGGCAAAAAGTGGCACAATGACTTTCGGGAGGGGGGGCAAAAAATTTGTAGGCCCCCGGAGGGGCAAAAAGGGCCCGGGTTTTTGGGGAGGTCCAGCAGGAGAAAACAGCACACCCATGAGGCAGACAGTGGCACAATGAAAAATTTTCTGGAAGTGGAAAAAAAACGGAGTAGGCCACAGAGTGGAACAAAAAACACATTGTGGGGGTCGGGCAGCAGAAACCACAGCAGCAACTTTGGGGGCCCGGGACAGTGGCAAAATGAAAAGAGTGTGGAGGTGACGGGCAGCAGCAATAACGAAAGCGCACCCTGAGGCCCAAGAGAGTGGGAACAAGGGACACAGTGGGAGGTCACCCACCGGGAAAACAGTCCCCAAGCACGCATGAGGTCAAAAAATTGGCACAATGACAGAGTGGGGTGGGTGGGCCAATCCCAAGTCCCGGGTAAAAGATGGTGGTGGGCCCAGAGGGAATAAACGGCAGCAGATTTTGGGGAAATTTCAGCGGGGGTGGGGGGGGGGCCAACAAAAAAAAGGGGCTGAGGCAGGGGTTTGAACCCAGACTCATTTCCAAAGTTTTGGTGAGGCTCATGGCTGAGTAGTCTGACGCCAAAGGAATTGGTGTGTGGGAAATCCTGGCCGATTCCACCCCTGATTCTTTCTTGACAAAGGTCGGGTTTTTCCAAAAACCCCTGGGGGAAAAGCAGGTTCCCCTTTGGGGGAAATTTGGGATGGCCCCCGCGCACAAAAACCCCCCGCTCTGAGGGCCCCCCAACTTTTGGCCCGGGGGCCGGGAAACGGGCCTTCTCCACTGCAAACTCAGAAAGTTGGGGCCCCCCCACACATCCATTTTGGGCCCCTCCCAGTAGTCCACGGATCTTCAAAAGGGGGGGTGGAAAGGGGGTTTGCCCAAAGGGGGGGGCCCACCACCGGGTTTGGTTAAAGGGTCTGCCCCAGGTCCCTTTTTGCTGCTGGCGAGGGGTTTTTAAACCCTGGGGCGGGTGAAGGAAACTGCTTATAAATGTTTCCCCAACCTTAGGTTGCTGCTGATGGAGCTGGGTATTTCTCCAACCCTCCCCCCTTTCCCCACAGCACCCCGGGCGTGGGGGGTAACGCTGGGGCCCCCCCCCGGGCAAAAACCTGCCCAGAGTTGGCAAATGCTGCACATAGGCACCCCAAAACCTTGACAAACCGGGGATTTCTCTTTTGTATTTGAGTTTGCCCCCTCCCTCTAAAGCCCCCAAAAAAAAAAGGGGCTCCCATTTTGGCCCCGGTAGCGAGGGCCCCGATGGGGTTTGGAGGGGCCAAAGAATTTCATCCCCGGGCCGAATGGTGACTATTGGGCTGTCACTAGCCAGGCAAACCCAGCATGTGGGGCCCACCCTGCACAAGTGATTTGAGGGACTCCCTGCCCCCCATCCCACTGTATACTCCCAACGGTTTTTGGGGGGGTCATCTGCCTCGTCAACCTAATCTCCATCTACCCCCTCCGCTGCTCCTGCTCCTCCTTTCCCTTGTCCCCTGGGTTAGAAAAAAAAAAAATTATTTCACCAACAATGCTTTGCTCCAAGGGCCCCTCCTCCTCCTCCTCCATTCAGTCCCCAGGGGGACTCTTTGGGGGGGGCCCGCGAAAATGGGGCCCGCCACGCTCCAGTCCGCTGCCCAGACAAAATTTTTCAGCATCTGTTCCAGGCATAAAACCCAGGGAATGAGGGTTATTCATCCCGTGATTGGCGACTCCCCCAATAACGGGCCTCCACAAATGCCCCTCAGCAAATGGCGGGGGTGTCACCCCCCCAATGACCTGCCACTGGCTGACATGTAAAAAAAACTCCTGTCTGCCTGGGTCATCAAAAAAAAAGTTTTAAAGGCCTTTCTCTTTCAACAGTCCCTCCCAAAATGTGCAGGCTGGAATTTAAAAAGGGTGGGGGAAAAAACGCTATTAGCGTGTTTGGGGGAGGGGCCCCCTTTTTACCCTGGGAACTCGAAAAGGGGTGTGCCTGGCTTTGTTGGGGAATTTGGGTGAAGTGCAGCCCCAGTTTCCCCGGCCCCAAATTTTCAGAATGTTTTTGAAGATCGGTGGAAGACTTCAGGAAAACCCTTTTTACAACCAGATTGAAAAAAAATGCGCCAAAGCAGGGCCAAGGACTTTCCCCCCCCTTTTGGGGCCCCGCCGCGGACACCATGTTCCCCCATTGGGCCATCACCATGGTTCCCGATTTGCAGTTGGGCGGGGGGGGGGGAAGAAAGCGAAAATGCAAACAAGATTTCTTGCTGCATGACGCGGCCCCAGTTTCCCCCCCCTCTGTGACCCTTGGGGCCCCTAGTGATGAGCCCATTACCGTTGCCCAAACGTCCTCCCGGGGCGATAGTCGATTTTTGGCAATTATCCCAATTTAAAATATCCCAAAAGTCCGGGTTATAGATTTTTTTGCCGAGACCATTAAAAACTATTGGGGGAGGGAAAAAACAAACCCTTTAACCTTACAACCCCAAAAAGGGATGGATTTTCGGGAAAAAAAACATCCACCCCAGTCAAAAAGGAAAACAGCTACATCTTTGGAAACACTTAGGTTTTTTAAAAAAACCACAGAAAAAAAATCAACCCGACCATTACTTTTCCCGTCTTGCCCCCACAGCATGACCCCTTTAAACCTTTCATGACCCACAAAAATTTAAAAAGTCCAGAAGGCCAAAAGTTTGAAAAACCCTCATTTTTCTTGAACTGGGCCCTTGAAAAAAACCCTGTCCCCCGGGAAAGCAGCCCTGGCCCCAAAAAATACATGACCCCAGATTAAAAAGTCCGGAAAAAGGAGCTTTTTAAACCAAACCCTTTTAGTTGAAAAATGGGCTTTAAAAAAATCTGTCCTGTACCGCAGTAAAGGGCCATTAAAAAACCCGTCTGAAACCCCCACAGATTAAAAAGTGCTGGGAAAAGGGGAAACTTTTCAACCACCAAATTTTTGTTGTAAAATGGACATTGACAAAACCTGTTCCCGTCCCCCATTAACCATTAAACCCCGCCTGACCCACAGATTAAAAAAATGCTGGGGGGAAAAGGATCTTTCAACCACCATTTTTTGTTTAACTGGACATTGACTATAACCCGTCCCGGGCCCCCAGCATAGCCCCCAAACCCGCATGACCCCCAAATTTTTAAAAAATGCCCCCAAAAGGAGTCTTTGAACCTCCATTTTAGTTGAACTGGACATTGACTATATCTGTCCTGTACCGCAGAATGACCCCTAAACCTGTCTGACCGACAGATTAAAAAGTGCCGGAAATAGGAGTCTTTCAACCACCATTTTAGTTTCACTGGACATTGACTATACCTGTCCTGGACCACAGTATGACCATCAAACCTGTCTGACCCACAGATTAAAAAGTGCCGGAAAAAGGAGTCTTTGAACCACCATTTTAGTTTCACTGGACATAGACTATCCCTGTCCTGAGCCACAGCATGAGCCCCAAACCTGCATGACCCCAGATAAAAAAGTGCCGGGAAAAAGGAGTCTTTCAACCACCATTTTAGTTTCACTGGACATTGACTATACCTTGTCCTGTACCACAGCATGACCCTAAACCTGTTTGACCCACAGATCACAAAGTGGCACTATGCTATTTTGTACAGTGACTGTCATTTAGTATATTTTTTGGTAACTGACATTTGTTTACAGAATTTATTTAGGGAAGTTTTATTTATAGTTTTACATTATTATTAGTGTTGAGCAATTACGTTGGCCATCGACATCAGTCGATGGTCGATAGTCGACCATCATCGACAAGATATTCGATGGTCGATGGTAGATTATGATCGATGACCATTAAAGTCTATGGGCGAGCAACAACACCTTCATTCTTACAACCAAACAGGGCTAGAGAAGCTGGAATTAAAATCCACAACAGTCAAATGGATACGTGCTACATCTTAGGCAACACAATTAGTTTATAAAAGCCACAGAAAAAAAAATCACAGACCATTCACTATCCCTGTCTTGTACCACAGCATGACCCTTAAACCTGCATCACCCACAAATTAAAAAGTGCCAGAAGGCAGTATGATTTGAACCATCATTTTACTTGAACTGGACATTGAATATCCCTGTCCTGGAACGCAGCATGAGCCCCAAACCTGCATGACCCCAGATTTAAAAAGTGCCGGAAAAAGGAGTCTTTCAACCACCATTTTAGTTGAACTGGACATTGACTATACCTGTCCTGGGCCACAGCATGAGCCCCAAACCTGCATGACCCCCAGATTAAAAAGTGCCGGAAAAAGGAGTCTTTCAACCACCATTTTAGTTTCACTGGACATAGACTATCCCTGTCCTGGACCACAGCATGAGCCCCAAATCTTCATGACCCCCAGATTAAAAAGTGCCAGAAAAAGGAGTCTTTCAATCACCATTTTAGTTTCACTGGACATTGGCTATACCTGTCCTGGGCCACAGCATGCGCCCCAAACCTGCATGACCCCAGATTAAAAAGTGCTGGAAAAAGGAGTCTTTCAACCACCATTTTAGTTTCACTGGACATATACTGTACCTGTCCTGGGCAACTAATCGGTGACCTCGGCAATTGGGGCCACAACATCATCAGAGATCCATGCCGGATTCATCTGATGAAAGTCAAACGATCCACATTATCTGTGGAAAGCCGGATGCGTTTGTCTGTAATGACTCCTCCAGCTGTGCTGAAGGTCTGCTCAGATATGACGCTGGCTGCTGGGCAGGACAACACCTCTATGGCGTGGCGAGCGAGCGAGCTCGGGCCATTCGTCCATTTTGGATACCCAGAAGTCTATTGGGTATCCCGAACACATACAAAAACATCGGTGTTGAGACGCAGATAGTCGTGCACCATGATCTTAAGCTGGTCTCTGTGTGTTGGATGTGTGCCCTGCATTGCATGCATTGGTGAGGTGGTAAATAAAGATTGCCAGAGGTCACCCATTAGGCTTCTGCCACCATGCCTGCTGCTAATGCTGCAGCTACGTCTACTTGGCACTCTACTGCTGTCACGTCGCTGATGTTGTTCCACCGTGACATTTGAAGAATGTGAAGCAGACGCAACAGATGTCTCCAGTTGATCAATCAGCAAGGTCTCCATTTCCTGCATTTTACTCTCTATTTGGGTGGGTGGAAGGAAAGTGCTGAGTTTTGTTTTGTACCGGGGATCCAGGAGGGTGGCCACCCAGTAACTGTTGTTCATTTTGATGGCCTTAATGCGAGGATCATGTTGGAGGAAATGGAGCATCCAAGCACTCATGTGAGAGATGGAGCCTTGATTTCCCAAGCCTCTGGGTTGAGGGGCACTAGCAAACTGATCTTCCTCATCTTCCTCCTCCGCCTCAAATTCGCGCCAACCTCTTTCCAAGGCAGGGATGTCGGTAACGTCGGTGTCTAGGAGTACCTCCTCCTCCTCTGTTGCCTCCGGCACAGCTTCAACACAGCCCTGACTTGCCTTAGATGATGCACCCTGAGAGCTGATGCGCCACCTTGCACTAGCCCTGGACCCTGAACCACTGCCTAATGAAGACCGATGAAATTGTGAAACTGTCGGGCCTTGTGGATTTGACGGAGAGAAAGGCTCCATATCCGCATCTGTGTCCGTCTCCTCCTCCGTCGCTGGCGGGACCTGTTGTTTCAGAGTATCCAACGATCGTTCCAGAACTAAGATCACCACAATGCTCATGCTGACAAGGGCATTGTCCGCACTGACCATTTTGGTGGCTTCTTCAAAACTGGCAAGGATGGTGCAGAGCTCTTTCACCTGCCTCCACTCTCCGTGGCTCAACACCCCGAGGTCCGCACCGCTGCTTGTCAGGCCATGTGTCACTTCGTGCTGCTTAATGGCATTGCGCTGCTGCCACAATTGCTGGAGCATGTGGAGGGTGGAATTCCAGCGTGTTGCCACGTCAACAATGAGACGGTTGACGGGGAGGCCGAGCTGACGCTGCAACGCAGCAAGGCGGGACGAAGCAGGTTGCGAACGGCGGAAGTGCGAACTTAGACTTCGAGCTTCCTCAGCAGTCAGTCCAGACCCGGGTAGCTCTTTAGAAATTTCTGGACGACAAGGTTCATGACATGTGCCAGGCAAGAGATGTGCTCCAGCCTACCGACCTTAAGGGCGGCCAGCAGATTTCGACCGTTATCGCACACCACCCTGCCTGGCACAAGGTTCTTGGCACCCAGCCAGCGCTTGGTCTCGTTGCGGAGAGCCGTCCACAGCTCCTGACCTGTGTGGGGACGGTCTCCAAGACACCGTCACCCCCAGAGACATCCACCCAGCTCACCCAGTGTGCTGTCACAGAGATATAGCGGCCTTGGCCGTGCTTACTAGTCCATGTTTCGGTGGTCAGATGGACTTTTCCAGCCACGGATGCAGACAACGTGCTAGAAATTTTAGATGACACGTGGCTGGCCAGGGCAGGGACGGCTTTTCTGGCAAAGAAATGCCTGCTCGGCATCTGGTATTGGGGGCAGGCATGGGCCATGACGTGGCGGAACCCATCTGTGTCCACCAGACGGAAAGGCAACATTTCCAAGGCCATTTGGGATGGTTTGGGTTAAAGTGTTTCTTCTACTCCCAAACCTGGAAGACAGAAGGCTGGCTGCTAGACTGGCCGCTGTACGGCGTGCAGGTCGTCAAACTGGCGGAAGGAGAAGGGGTAGGATGGGTCTCTGGTGGTGCTGGTGGTACTCGGGCAAGGGGGGAGGCTGAAGCGGAGGCTGATCCCTGATCATGACTCTAAGAGACATGGGCAGCTGAGGAACGCTTGGTGGTGGCGGAGGAGTAGGAGGCGGAGACAGAGGGTGTGACAGTGATTGGAGGCCCTGTGTCGGTCTGGCCTTTTTTTGGCCAAGTGTTGCCTCCATTTCAACTCATGCATTCGCTGCATGTGACTAGACATGTTGGTGGTGGTTAACCACCTAAGGTTCTTGCCTCTACTTATGCGTTTACAGCAAAGGCGGCATATGACATCGCTGGGTGAATCAGAGGCTTGCTCAAAGAAGGCCCAGGCTTGAGAGGTCCTGGACCTTTTTGACGGCGATAAGCGAGGAGCGGGGTTTGCGCTGACCATGGCTGGCGGAATCATATCAGCGGACTTCTGCGACCGCCCTCTCCCTTTTTGAGGCGGAACCCATACTGACACTACCCCATCGTCTTCCTCCTCGTCCAGTGATGAAGCGCTCGCAAGCAAATTCTGCTGAAAAGACCACGTTGGATCCGCAATGTCGTCATCATCATCATCAACACAGGTGACTTCGTCGTCCTGACATTCTGCATCCAGGAGCTGCGGGCTACAAGCAAGAGGGACTGCAAGGCGTTGCCGACCGCCCGGGATTTTTGCTGATTGACCGGCTTCCTTCTCCTCCTCTGATGGCATCAGTAACTGGGCGTCAGAGCAGAGAAAATCATCATCTTTGGCCTCTTGATCTTTTGACATGCCTTCTGACCCCAACCGCATTTTGTCATCAAAGAGATCTTCAGAAAATGGATTATCCACAGTGGTGGGTACACGAGTTGACATTTGGGCTGCTTCATGTTGGACGGATGCTGATGATGCTGATGACGACATTTGTGGCCGTGACTGGGAGGACGAGGAGGTAAGAATGCTGGATGCAGGTTGCATTAACCACTGAAGGACAGATTGGCGACGCTGTTCGTTACTGAGATTCACAGGGCCCTGACCCAGCGATGACAGGCCTGACGGTCCTGCAACTGACGATCCGCTGGCATGCGTGTTGTCGCCAGCACTGGAAGGAGCACCTTCTCTCGTACCTCTACCTCCATGTCCTACCCCCCTCTTTGCTCGCTTACCACCTGAATTTCGCTCCATGTTCAGAAATAAAAAATTTTGAGAAGGTATGGAAGAGTTTTGGGAAGTCTCTTATTAAAAGACGGCAAATCTCAGCTAGTCTCAAATCCCTAAATCAAAACAAAGTTGCTGTATCACATTTAACTGCAAAGTAGATCTATCAACAAAGTGGCCTGCGCCAAAGTGAAAAAACACGTATCTGAAATGTATTCGGATATACAAATTTTTTTTGGCACCTTTCAATTCACCTGTGGTGACTACAAAATTGCTGTATTCACATTTAAGTGCAAGGTGCCTCAATGAACAAAGCTGTAGTGCGCCAAAGTGAAAAAACACGTATCTGTAATGTATTTGGATAATAAAAAGTATTTTTTGGCACCTATCAATACACCTGTGGTGACTACAAAATTGCTGGATTCAAATTTAAGTGCAAGGTACCTCTATCAACAAAGCTGGCCTGCGCCAAAGTGAAAAAAACACGTATCTGTAATGTATTCGGATAATAAAAGGTATTTTTTGGAACCTATCAATTCACCTGTGGTGACTACAAAATTACTGTATTTAAATTTAACTTCAAAGTAGATCTATAAACAAAGCTGGCTGCGCCCAAAGTGAAAAAACACATATCTGAAATGTATTCGGATAATACAAGGTATTTTTGGCACTTTCAATTCACCTGTGGTGACTACAAAATTGCTGTATTCACATTTAAGTGCAAGGTGCCTCAATGAACAAAGCTGTAGTGCGCCAAAGTGAAAAAACACGTATCTGTAATGTTTTCGGATAATAAAAGGTATTTTTTGGCACCTATCAATTCACCTGTGGTGACTACAAAATTGCTGTATTCACATTTAACTGCAAGGTGGCTCTATCAACACAGCTGGCCTGCGCCAAAGTGAAAAAAACACGTATCTGTAATGTATTCGGATAATAAAAGGTATTTTTTGGCACCTATCAATTCACCTGTGGTGACTACAAAATTGCTGTATTCAAATTTAACTGCAAAGTAGATCTATCAACAAAGCTGGCCTGCGCCAAAGTGAAAAAACACGTATCTGAAATGTATTCGGATAATACAAGGTATTTTTGGCACCTTTCAATTCACCTGTGGTGACTACAAAATTGCTGTATTCAAATTTAAGTGCAAGGTAGATCTATCAACAAAGCTGTAATGGGCAAAATTGAAAATGAACACCTATCTGAAATGTATACTGATAATTAAAGTGGAGTTTTGCACCTAACAAAGAGACCTGCAGTTACTAGAAAAGATGTGTATCCTAATACGTTCAGGCTGCCCAATATCCAGGAAATATTTCAATAGAAAACTGTTAGTAATAAAGCTATTGCAGTGCAATGTCTCCACTAAGTCTTGGTGAACTTTATCCAGTATTCTTTATAGAGCTTGCTGTGTTCGCCTGCGGGCCCCACCTCCCCCACTCTCCCCCGTGACTTTACAGTGGTAGATGCTCCTTTGAAATTCTCTACCTAACTACATAAAATCTTCCAATCTCTAATCTAACTAAGTTGTAAGGATCACAGCTAACAGTAGAGCTTTCTCTGTGAAGAAATAGAATAATTTTGCTGAGCTGGTTGGACACAAGCAGAGCGCACTTCCAACTGCTATGAGACGCTGAGAGACACTGAGGCTGAACAGGAAGGGCTGTTCTATGTAAAACAAGGTCATGTGATTTTTCCAGCCAATCGCAACCATACACATCCCAGTCATGACGTTGCACACACATCTCACCCTGCTCTATTCTGTAAGCTGATTTGCTGACCGCCAAAATGACAGGAAGCGCCGAAAATGGCGCGGTCTTAATAGATTATGCACAGATTTTAACCTAAATTATCGCATGATCTAAAAATTTCGATCAACATAAAAACTGTGCCGATTACAACTTTGTCGATAATAATCGCTCAACACTAATTATTATCATTTTGCTTTTTTTTCAAGTGTGATAACATACAACATACACCCCTCCCTGCAGTTTTTAAAGGTATTTTTTACACGTGTAGATGTGTTAATTCGTCCGCACACCCCATAAGTAATAAAAATGTCCTAATCATCCCCAAAACACTTCTTAGTTGAGAAGACATTTGCCCTCCTGGCTTCAGAGAGTGATTCAGCCAATCAATTCAATGGTTCATTTTTCCTCCAAATCCTTCTTCAGTGATTAGGGACAGACTCCCTAATTACTGCGCCCCCATAGTGACTCCAGCCCCAGAAAATTTTAAGCCTCAAATTGTGCAATTGTGTCCAGCCCTGGGGCCCTTTTTGACACAACTTAACCTCACAGAAATCACCTTTTTCAAAATCTGATTTTTTTTGAGAAATTTGATGCTCTCCTGATTGCCCCTAACAGTGAGAGCCAGTGCTGCCGTCAGCCATCTGTTAACACGGAGGTCCAGCTGCCAGGGCCAGACTTACAGTGGGTGCGTTGAGAGCCCAGGCTAGCGTCTGTCATCTATTAACACGCAGGTTCAGATGCCAGGGCCGGAGTTACAGTGGATGCGGTGAGAGCCCAGGCTGGCGTCCGTCATCTATTTACATGGTAAAAATGCCCTTATGATGCAGAGTACGGAAGTGTGAGTTGCCTTTCC